>SOZL01001325.1:40823-61708 GCA_009733165.1 Naja naja
GGCAGCTGCAGCAATGTTAGTAGTTGAAAGCAAGAAACTGACTTTTGGTGGGGCTCTCATAGTGCATTCCCCTCATCAAATCACCTCAGTATTAAGTCAGATTGCCACCACTTGGATGACTGAGGGGCGAATAACAAAATATGAAACCATCCTGAGGACCAGCCCCAATATAACTGTTGGAACAGATAGGAATTTGAATCCAGCAGAATTTTTAGCAGGACATCGAAAAGAATGGGATCATGATTGTTTACTGCAAGTAGAAACTATGACAAAGATTAGGGAAGATCTGGAAGAAACTCCATTGGAGGAAGGAGAAAGATGGTTTGTGGATGGGTCTAGTAGAGTAGAGGATGGAAAGCGGAAGTCAGGATTTGCGATAGTGACTGGGGAGGGTGAGGTGATTGAAAAAGGGTCACTCCCAGCCACTTGGTCAGCACAAAAGTGTGAACTGCTGGCACTGGCCAGGGCACTTGAGTTGGCTGAAGGGTTACAAGTAACCATATGGACTGATTCTAAATATGCTTGGGGAGTGGTACACACCTTTGGGAAGATCTGGAAGGAGAGGGGATACATCAAGGCTGATGGGAAGCAAATAGAGCAAGTACAGCTAGTGGAACGAACTTTGGATGCATTACAGCTCCCCCAAGAGGTAGCAATTGTTCATATCAATGCTCATCAAAGGGGAAATACTCCGGAGGTTGTGGGAAATAGGTGGGCTGACAAATGGGCAAAGAAAGCAGCTGGAGAGGTAGAACTAACTATGGTATCAATTCCAGTGTTAGAAAAAGAAGAAAAGGAAGGCTGGGATCCAGGAGAGGAAGTGGGAAAAGAGCTTGAGAAAAAGGGCTGTACAAAAACCCAGGAAGGCTGGGTGACTGCAGAGGGAGTGCCCATTATATCCCCCTGTTATGAGAGGGGTGATGGAAAAACTCCATGAAGGGGGACACTGGGGAACTGAAGCTTTGGTCATGTCTGTGAAGCCTCATTTTTGGAGTCCGAAAATGTGGACGATAGCTCAGAGCATTTGTTGGAAATGTCTAGTATGTCTGAAAGTAAATAAAAAGGCAGCCCGGAAAAGAGAAAAGGGAGGACGGCCTCTGGCTAGCTGGCCGTTCCAGAGGGCCCAAATTGACTTTACGGAGTTACCTGAAAAAGGGGGGTGGAAATACCTGCTAGTGATAAAAGATCAGCTGACTGGGTGGGTAGAAGCATATCCCACAAAGAGAGCCACCGCCCCTACAGTGACAAAAATATTATTGGAACAAATCATTCCGTGATATGGAATGATGGAAGCCATTGATTCAGATAGAGGGACACATTTTACTCAAAAGGTGCTACAACAGGTGATGAATGCAATAGGGATAAAGTGGGAACTCCACACTCCATGGCACCCAGGATCCAGTGGGAAGGTTGAGAGGGCAAACGGCGAGATAAAAAAACATCTGACTAAGTTACAATTAGAGAACGGTTTGCCTTGGACAAAGAATCTCCCACTGGCCTTACTACGCATCAGAACATGTCCCAGGAGAGATGTAGGGTTTCGCCTTTGAAATGCTGATGGGGAGACCCTACCTGGCCGAACTGGGACATCCCATCCCGGAGTTTAAAGACCTATTTATCCGAAAGTATTTGCAGGCACTCTCCGGCTTTGCTTTCTTTACAAACAGGGACTGCTGGCGAAAGCCACCACCTCTAGCTGACAGTCAACATCCACGAAGTCGGAGACTGGGTCCTGATTAAAACCTGGAAAACTGAGAAATTACAACCTAGCTGGGACGGTCCATACAGGTATTGCTGAAAACTGCATCCGCAGTCCGCACTGTGAGGGAGGTTGGACTCACTACAGTCGAGTGAAGCAAGCACCAGAACCCGAAACCTTGGAGGACCATCCCAGTGGACGGACATCCTGAAAGTGACTTTAAGCGATAATGGAACTGTGGACCTTGTACATAACTATCTTAGGACTGATAAGTCTCCGAGAAGTTCAGGGTGGAATGACAGCAAATGCCAGCCTGCATCAAAACAACTAAAGAGGGACTGATGGTAACTCGGACTCTAATCTATCATACCCAATTAAGGTGTAAGAAAAAGTTATCTGAGGTTTGTACTGTAAATGGGACGACATACTCCATTTGCAGGGATGGGAATATGAAACAATGCTATGACCCACAAGGAGTTGCCTATAGGTACACCATAAAAATCCAGGCAGGGAAGAAAGTAATGATCAACCATGATTTTTATAACATAAAAGAAAGCCAATCGGTTTTCCTAGATGCCTGTGAGGCCATGGATGAGGGAGACAATGAATGTGGCTCCCTGGAGTGGAGACGTACATACTCCCAGAATGAAAAATACCTTTGCCCAAGACAAACCGACTGGCGTGACAGTTGCGGAAAAGGATGGTATTGTGGGGACTGGAAATGTATCCAAACAAGAACAATGGGGTACACAGTCCATCCTGATACCATACCCAGAGAACAAAACAGAAAATGGATTTACCTAACTAGAGTGAGAACTAACAACACGTGTTATCAACACACCTGTAACAAGGTTAACATAACTTTCCCTGTACCAGAAAACTGGCTAGGGAAGGGAGTGTCTGGCTATTTTTGGCAAAAGGGTTTTCAAGACGAATATGGGTTCGGGATAGATGGCACTGGACCGGACCCTGGAATAGTCTTGAAAATACAAGTTCTAAAACATGATCTAGACCCATTGTCCCACTCACTATTTCATTCCTACTATGAGGAGGTCCGGAAAGTACAAGAGATTAGTTTACCACCAGTAGCCCACAATATGTTCCTGTCTCTTGCAGAAACTATAGCAAAAGAGTTAATGGTAACTAACTGTTTTGTATGTGGAGGAACTAACATGGGAGAACAATGGCCTTGGGAGGCTCAAGAAGTAAACTATACACATGTATGCAGCTAACCCACAGAACTTTACATTTAGAAGGACAGGAGAAGAGGTGTGGGCAGTAACCACTAATTTGGTAGGCAATATCTGTTATCATAGAAACAAAACTTCAGGCAGAACTGTAAACGTGGGATCTCTGAGATGTTTTGGAACTTGGGATAACCAAACCTGGTGGTCGGGTGAGAACAACACAAAACCAGAGAAGGAATTAGAAAAAATAACAGAGATGTTTTTCCTAAATGATCCCGAAGATAACACCTTTGAGTGGAAAGCCCCAGATGGACTGTATTGGATCTGTGGGAAATTTGCTTATAGCAAACTGAGGAAGGGATGGTATGGTTCTTGTGTATTGGGAGCCATCAGGCCGAGTTTTTTCCTCTTACCTTTAAAGCAGAGGCAAGTGCTTGGAGTACCAGTATATGAGGAGATAGGGAATATGAGGGACAAGAGGACACGCAGAACATCCATAGAGGTATCTGGAAGGATGAAGATTGGCCCCCAGAACGAATTATACATTATTATGAGCCGGCCACTTGGGCGGAAGACGGACTTATGGGTACAGGACCCCATTTATTTGTTAAATCATCTGATCCGGTTACAAGCTGTGGTGGAAATTATAACAAATGAGACTCAGAGGGCTATGAAACATTTGGCCATGGAGAATGTAAAGTCCCGAACTTATATAATGCAAAATAGACTTGCTTTAGACTACTTATTAGCTAAAGAAGGAGGAGTGTGTGGAAAGTTTAACCTGACTAACTGTTGTATAGAAGTAGACAGAAGTGGGGAAGTGATCAAAGAAATTACTGATAGGATGGTAAAAATAGCACATGTGCCAGTACAAACATGGAAGGGATTCAGTCTGAGTAACATGTTTGGGTCTTGGTTCCCCAAATTACCTGGATTACAGGCAATAGTGGCCCTGATAGGTATTATTGCAGCAGGGTGTGTGTTACTGCCCTGTATATTACCAATATTTGTAAGAACTATTACTAGCACATTATCCCTAATAACAAAAAGACGGGCTGAACAAATGATGGCATTATATCAGCCTATTCCAACAATTGAGGATGAGGTCGATGCAATTCTCAATGAGTTTGAGACAAGGTTGAAAATGTTTTAGGAAAGTGTCTCAAACTCAAGATAAGAGTGCTGGGTTGCACGTAGGCCCCAAGATAAGACAAGACAAGCTGCACATAGGCAATGGAATGTAACAAGGGAGGAAGTTTCGCATAACAAAGATAACAAGGAACATCCTGTTTTTTTTAACAATGTGTGTGCTTTCACACTATTAGGTAGTAAATGATGTATTAGATAGAGATTGGTTGAAACCTAGTTTAGATTGTGCAAGCCTGCTGAGAGGGGCGGCAGTTTAGGCTATAAAACTTTGCAAAGACAAAGGAGGGGGTTCCTTCAACACCTGGAGGAACCCACTGTCACGACCGTGAAAATAAAACTTTGTTTCTTTGGATCGACGAACCGAGTTCGAGTCTTGCTTAGAAGTCTAGCTCACAGTACCTTTGAGTTTCTCCATGCCAACACCACCAACATTCAGCTCAGCCCTGGGCACAGACACAAGCAAAGGCGAAATTTCTACTTGCCCGCCTGATCACGAAGACCTTCTTGGCCTCGTGTCCTACTGCACAGGAGTCCCCCCATGACCGGTCCTCTGTTTTCAGCTTTTTTTTCCCCTGGCAGGCGGGACATCAATGGGAAAAGAGAGGTGTGTAAAGCGCTGGCAGCCACCTCCTTCGTGGCCGTCTGAGGAAAGAGGGTGGCAGCAACAGCAGTACTGGCAGTGGGCGAGCTCGTAGCGGACCCACTTCACTTCTCACTCTTGATTGGGCCAAGCGAAGGGCGCGCAGTCGCCGTCTCTTCTTCTTCCCCTCCCTTTTTCCTCCCCTTCTTTCTGTCAGCAGGAGGTCATCGCTTCATGCTCTCCGCGCTCTCCCAGTTCTAATCAGTCGCCACCGCTGCTTCTTTCACCTTTTCTTTTAATTTGTTCACAACCTACCTCCTCTTCCCGTTGCTCTACTGCTGCGATGCTGGAAAAGCAGCCCTTCGAGCGGCTCCCGGCTGAGGTGCGCCCTATCAATTATGGGCTGTGTCTCAAGCCCGACCTTAACGATTTTACCTTTGAGGGAAAACTCGACGCCTTCGTAATGAGGGCTGAAAGAGAGGGTGGAATGGGTGTGCCTGTGCGTGTAAACACGTTAAGTGACTGGGCAGGATGAGGGAGGCCATCTGGTGCTATATGGTGGAGAAGGGAGCAGGCCGAGAGAAGTGTGCGGGGATTAGGGAAAAGAGGACAGGGAAGGTAAGAATCAGGGCGTATACAGAGAAAATGGCTTTTAAGGCCTTGGGCTGGAGCGTAAGTTTGAAAGTTGGGGCCCCTTAGGTAGAAATGTGACTGAAGAAGTCTGTATGGGAGAGGGGGTGGTGAATAGATTCCTGATGGATGCACTTGGGATAAATGGAGACTATGTGACCAAGAATGGAATACGGACTGTATGAAAAGAGAAGTTTTTCGGTGAGTATAGTATGTATCGGGCATTACAATTTTTTTTACATTTAATTACATGCAGTGATCGGTGGCTGCAGCTCTTCTGAGATGTTGTGTGTGTTTATGTATAAGGGTGGATATTTCTGAAGGAGGAAGAATCCCTGCCTCAAAGACAAAGAACTCTGGGATTGTGGAGAAAGGCATAATAAGCAAAATTTCAGTTTGTCAGAATTTCCTCTAGGTACTGCAAGAGTTTTCCTGAGGTGAATGTTTGCATTTTGATCTGTAGTGAAAACATGTTTTCATTGCTCACTTTTGTAGGCCTGAGTGGAGATGAATTAGATTTAAGATATTTAAGATAAATAGGGGAAGGGAAAGTTTATATGAAGTTTATTACTTCAAGTTTGAGCTTTGGAATTGTGGCCTTGGTTTAGGCTAGATAATACGTGTGCATCTGTTCTCAATTATACCTCTCTTACTCATGCACATGCATCCATATTTAGACTATACACATTTCAAATCCAGCTGTCCTATGACCACTGATTTCCCATTAGAAGTACAAATAGCAAATCTGAGTGAAATTGTTTCACTCAGTAGGGTACATGAAAGAAAGTGGGAAACTGTTTCTTTTGGTTATAGCAATTCTACTCCAGTTTGTTGTTTTTCTGCTGATACTGACTCTGGTCTTGAACCAAGAAAAAGCAATGAGACTTCTTCTATTTTCCCCACAAACCATTTCAATTTGTTGGTGTCCTTCCATTTACATTGGGGAAGCCAGCATGCTGGTCTCCCAGCCAGCTAATTAGCTGGCATGTTTAAGAAAGAAAAGGGTACAGTAATCTAGTGCAGTGGTTGCCAACCAGTGGGCCATAACCCACTGGTGGTCCATGAGAAAATTTGGGCTGCACCAGCCAGCATGATGGACTGATGCGTGTGGGGAGGGAGAGTAACATGGGGGAGATCGTGGCATCGGAGCCCTTCCCAGGTGTTCCTTGGCCTGCAAGGGGGTGGGGGCGGGGGAATAGGAACCTCTGAACTGGTGCTGGGTGGTGGTAGTCTGATGTCTGGATGACGAGCCACGCTGGACCAGATGGCTGGTGGGGAGGTGGGGCAATCCTGCAGTCTCCCTAGCAAACCTGTGTCGTGGCTGCTGCCTCTTGCCTCAGCGCATCAAGGAGGCTGAGCAGCAGCAGGAAGACTGAGGACCTCCTGAGCTGCAGGGAGCAGCTGCCAGAGATGCTCAGGAAGATGCTGGGGTGGCTCAACCCCCTCTTCCCTCTCAGAAGCACTCACACTCAGTGGGAAGGAGGAGGCTTGGTGGGTGCCAGAGGGGTGGTGAGCGCTTTGCGTGTGAGTGCTTCTGGCGAGGAGGAAGAGAAGCTCCTGAGGGGAGGGGTCGAGCCTCCCCCTCACAACATCTTCACCTGAGGGCATCGCTGGCAGCCGCTCGACCTCCTTGATGCGTGGTGGCAGGAGGTAACACCAGTTCAGAGGTTCCTTTCCCCCCACCCCCGGGGACAGAGGGCAGGGAGAGAGAGAGGGAGAAATGGAGAAAGAGAGAGGGAGGAGGGAAAGAGAGATGAGAGAGAGAGAGAAAGAGAGATGACTGATCCTGGTGTTTTGTTTTCTGTGGGAAATGGGTCCAAATGACTCTTTGAGTATTTAAGGTTGTAGAAACAAGCAGCCAAGCTAAGTGCCTGAAGGACCCCATCCTGTCAGTGTGAATCCAGGAGCTTCAGTGAGCAGCATGCTGGATTCATATTAGTGGTCCACAGGATTTAAAATTATGAATTTGGTGGTCCCTGAGATCCAAAACGTTGGCAACCCCTGATCTAGTGAGAAATGAGCAATCAGCTGGCTGTTTGGAAAAGTGACTGCCCATCGTTTCAAAGCTAAGATTATGTATATCCAGTGAACTGAGATTCTATTGTTTATGATACAAAATATGCTTTTCTTCGGAAATTTGTTTTTGTTCTGTTTAAAAGTCCTGTGCTTGTAGCAAGCACTTTTCTACTGCCTTAGATTTGTAGGTGAAATCCTTTGACTTATGTGATAGGGAATGAGATTTATCGGGTCCTGTCAGTTTATGACTTTATTTATTTAGCATATGGCAAATACATGGACTTATCAGACATTGGGCTGGTGTAAGCTCTTGAAGGACATTCAGACACAATGTATTTTGTCGAGGAGCACCACAGTCACACAGAGGGGTATTGGCGGCTCGTCAGCTGTTCAGCACTTCGTCAGCTGTCTGGCGGTCTGGCGGTGCTTGCGGCATGGTCCTCGGCGGCGTTGGATGCTTGCCAGCTGTGTTGGTGGCCTCCCAGCTGGGTGTCGGTCTGCCTGGAGGTGCTGGCGTCCCCAGCGGTGGCGGCGGTGGAGGGCTGATGACTTTGACTCCGGCGGAGGTGGTGGCAGAGGCTTGGCGGCAGCAGGGGCGGTTGGAAGCCAGACCGCTGCGAATGCTGAGGCCTGAGTTTTGCCTGCTGCCTGGAGGCGCTGGCGTTGGTCTCGGTGCAGTGGCCTGCTACATTGCGGTACTGGAGGCGGCAGTAACATCGTTCCGGGGCCCCCCCGGTGCTGTCTGCGGGCCGCCCCGAGGCTTCTCAGCCCATAGTGACTGTCCCTTTGGGCTCGGTGCCTCTGGGGGTTGTTGGCCCGATGTCTTCCATCTTTTGGGGGCCTGGTTATTGCTGGGGTGGGGCAGCGTGTGCTGGGGGCTTTGTTTTATTATGCCCTTGGCGCCGCTGTCCTCCCTCTTCCCTCTGGGGTGTAATTCCGGAGGAAGAGGCTATTATGGCGGCTGGGGTGCAGGCCTGGAGTTCGAGGAGTCGGACTGTGGGCATTGGCGATTTGGCCTGGGTTGGACAGATAGACGCCCGGCCGGGCGGGGTCAGCTGTGGACTTTACATCGGAGGAGTGACCCCTCGGAAGGTTTGGCGTGACCCTGGACCTGGGGCTGTGGTTTCGATCTTTTGCCACGCTGGACTTGTTTCTCTGGCTCGAACTTGCTCTCGGACTTGGCGCACCTATTTTATTCTACTCCTAGACCGCAGGTTACCTGCCTCCATCGCTGCTGCTTTTGCCCTTTGTGATATCTTGAACCCTCCTTCTGGCTGCCTTGGAAGTCACTTTACCACCAATGACTATTCCCGTTTGTCTGTCTTTTTCCACTCTCAGACTCTCTCCTCCCCTTTGGACCTGGCTCTTTCCCATTGCAGTGGGAGGGCAATGGAGGCACAAACCCCCCTGTTGTGAGAGGACGGGGTTTTTGTTTGTATCACCATCCCACCATAAGCCTGCGGTGAGAGCAGCGGCTTGGCCATTTATCTTGGCCCTAGCACGTGAGAGAGCTGCTTGTTGGTGGGGTTGTTTGACTGTCTGGGTTTGGCCTTGGATGCCCGGTCCTTTATGCATGTTCCATCTATGCTAGCTGTAATATCAATCCGACTGTTTTGCCCTCTTTCCCCCTTTGAAATGTGATAGATGCTAGCCTACTCATCGTTGGAGCTCGGGCCCTCAGACTGTTCCCCTGTCTTTGGAGTGGCCCTTTGGGTTATCGAGAGCCTACCTCAATGACGGATCTTGGGATCCTGAGAGGTGGCATGGCGCAACCAGAGGGCTAAATTTTAAATTTGGGATAAAGGGGAAGCTTTTAAATTTTTTAATTCGTTGTTTTAAGGGGTTAGGGAAGGGGTGGGCGTTGGTGTGGGGTCCACACAGTTCTTCCAGGCGGCTTCTGGTCTCGGCGGGGGGGGGGGGGGGGGGCTCGGCTGACGGGGAGAGAGGCGGGGTTGTCCATCGACAGGGTGATCGGTTATGGCAGGGGGGAGGGACAGGGGCCAAATGTGCGGGGCGCCCCGATGTTTACGTCGCGGTGGCGCGCTCGACCCCAGGTGCTTCCCGCTCCCCTGGGGTCTTGGGAGACGTGGTCTCTGGGCTCAGACTGGTATATCTGAATGCCAGGTCCGTAGCCAATAAGTCATCCCTCCTCCGTGAGCTCATAGAGGAGGAGGCTGCGGACCTGGCATGCATTACGGAGACCTGGGTGGGCCGGAGGGTGTCCCTCTGTGTGATTTGTGCCCCCAGGCTTCCGTGTGCTGTACGGTCTCGGGCCCAGGGGCGGGGAGGAGGGTAGCCATAATTGTTAGAGACCCTGTTTCCAAGGGAGGTCACTGTCCCAGATGGGCGGTGTGAGACCCTCCTCGTGAGATTGGGCCGGGTGGTGGTTGGGTTTGCTGCTAACGTACCTATCCCCAGCTGCGTGGCGGCCCTGCCTGGGCTGCTCGGCGCCCTCTCGGAGGTGGCGGTGGAGTTCCCTAGGCTTATAGTTCTGGGGACTTTAACCTGCCGTCGCTGGGGGTCGGGTTTAGCTCAGGAGTTCATGGCATCCATGGCAGCCATGAACCTGACCCAGGTGATCCATGGACCCACCCACGAGGGGGAACACACTTGACCTGGTTTTATCTCGGGGCAGTGGTGTAGTGATCTGGGGATGGTTCTCCATCTACCCTCCCTTTATCGTGGACAGATCACTATCTCCTGCGGCTGGTCTTTCAATTGGCTGTCCCTCGCTGCTGGGATGAGGAGCCTATCGATGGTTCCGCCCCAGGCGCCTAATGGACCGGAAAGGTTTCAGGCGGCTGGGGTTCTTGCCCGCCTCCCTCGACCACAGCTCGGCCGAGGCGCTGGCGGCGCCGCCTGGCAACGGCGGCGCGTCGGGCGCTTCGACGGGTTGTCCCCTTGCGGCCTCTTCCCGCCAGTGACCCGATGGGCCCCTGGTTCTCGAGGAGCTCCGGGGATGAAGGCGGAGAAGATGCCTGGAGAGCAGATGGAGGGCCAGCCACTCCGAATCCGACCGTGTCCAGTTGCGATCCTATATCAGGACCTATCTGGAAGCAATCAGGCGGCGAGCGTGCTTACTTCTCCGCTCTGATTGCGTCTGCCGATGATCGCCCTGCTGCCCTGTTTGGTGACCCGCTCCCTCCTTCAATTGAGGGGGGATGACCCGTTGCAGGGCAGAGCAGAAATTTAGCTTACATCTGGCGGATAAGGTCGCTTCAATTCGTGCTGGCTTGGACTCTGATTGGCAGTGGTCTGATGATGGGGTGGCGGTGAGTCTGGTGGAACCTATCTGGGTTGAGTTTGACCTGGTCTCCCTCGATGAGGTGGACAGGATCATGCGGAGCTGTCTTCCACCGTGTTTATTGGACCCGTGCCCTTCCTGGTTGGTGTATGCCTCCAGGGAGGTTACGTCTTGCTGGCTCCAGGCAGTTGTTAGCGCTTCTTTGAGTGAGGGAGTCTTTCCTGCTGCCTTGAAAGAGGCGGTGGTGAGCCCTCCTCAAGCCTGCCTTGGACCCGGCCGTTTTGAACAACTATCGTCCTGTCTCCAACCTTTTTTTAAGGTTGTTGAGAGTGGTGGTTCAGCAGCTTCCCTTGTTCCTGGAGGAAACTGAGTATTTAGATCCGTATCAGTCGGGCTTCAGGGCGGACACAGCACGGAGACAGCATTGGTCGCACTGATGGATGATCTCTGGAGGGCTCGGGACAGGGGTTTTCCTCTGTCCTAGTCCGGCTTAGAGGATTGGGGGTGGGGAACCGTTTTGCGTTGGTTCTCCTCCTTCCTCTCGGGCCTTCGCAGTCGGTGTTGGCAGGGGGCAGAGGTGGGCCCGAGACCCCTCACTTGTGGGGTGCCTCAGGGGTCTGTCCTCGCCTCTCCTGTTCAATATCTACATGAAACCGCTGGGTGAGATCATCCGAGGTTTTGGGGTGAGGTATCATCAGTATGCTGATGATACCCAGCTTTATCTCCACCCCAGACCAGATCAGTGATGCTCTCTCCGTGATGTCCCGTGCCTGGAGTGCGGGTCTGGATGGGTAGTAACAGGCTTCAGCTCAACCCCACCAAGGCGGAGTGGCTGTTCTTACCGGCATCTCGGTCTTTATTGGATGTACCATCTTTGGTCATGGGGGAGAGGTGTTGCCCCGTGGATAGGGCGAGAAACCTGGGTGTCCTCCTGGACTCACAGCTCGGTTTGGAGGAGCATGTGGGAGCTGTGGCCAGGGGGGCCCAGGTTCGGCTGGTTCGCCAGCTTCGCCCTTATTTGGACCGAGATGCCCTTGACGGTTACTCATGCTCGTCACCTCTAGAATTGACTACTGCAATGCTCTCTACATGGGGCTTCCCTTGCGGACGGTCCGGAGGCTTCAGCTGGTGCAGAATGCAGCGCAGCGGGCTGTGATGGGGGTATCCCGATACTCCCATGTTACACCCTCTCTGCGCGGCTTGCATTGGTTGCGGTTGCCTCCGGGTTGCCTTCAAGGTATTAGTTACAACTTATAAAGCCCTTAATGGCTTGGGTCCAGGGTACTTGCGGAGCCTCCTGCCAGCATCACTCTCCGATCGCCCTGTTGGCTCTCATAGGAGGGGCCTCCTTGGGGTGCCGTCAGTCAGACATTGTAGGCTGGCGGTCCCCAGGGCTAGGGCCTTCTCTGTGGGAGCACCTGCCCTTTGGAATCAGCTCCCGTGGATCTCCGTTTGGCCCCTGACCTCCGCTCCTTCCGCGGGACCTGAAGACTTGGTTGTTTCAACGGGCCGGCCTCGAATGACCCGGGGGGGGGGGTTATTTTACTTTATTTGGCTTGTTTAGTTGTTTAATTCTGTTTTATTGTAAATTTTCTCTGTTTTAATGTTAGCCTGAGTCCTTAGGGAATAGGGCATACAAGTCGAATAAATAAATAAATAAATAAATAAATAAATAAATAAATAAATAAATAAATAAATAAATAAATAAATATTGTATGCTGCAGTAAGGTTGATGAACACAGCTGTGGTTTTTAAGCCTAGCTGGAAACCAGCCTCGATATGTCCTGTTAGGCTCAGCACCTGATCAAATAAAAAACCCCAATGCAGAAAAGTAATAAAATGCCAGGGCCAGATGGTTTCCCAGCAGAATTTTATAGAGCATTTGAAGAACAAATGGGACCAGTGATGGATTTATATAATGAGATATTACTATCTGCTAAAATGCCAGACACATGGAGAGAATCATTAATTTTGCTAATCCCGAAGGGGGATTCAGATGCCAGAATAATACAAAATTATAGACCAATTTCTTTGTTGAATGTTGATTATAAAATATTTACTACAATTATTGCCACTAGGTTAAAAAATTATGAATGATCACATACATTCAGACCAAAATGGATTTCTTCCAAATAGACAGATCAGGAATAATTTAAGAATAATAATGGATAGTTTGGAATAGTATGAAGCCCATCCAGAGAAACAAATAGCTCTTGTTTTCTTGGATGCTCAAAAAGCTTTTGACAATCTGAATTGGCAATTTATGATCCAACAAATTTATGATATTAATTTTGGCACTAAATTTGAGAACATTATTACAGCAATTTATTTGATACAGAAAGCAAATATTATAGTAAATGGAGAGAACACTCAAATGTTAAACATAGAAAAAGGAGTAAGACAAGGGTGTCCGTTATCCCCTCTGCTCTTTATACTATCATTAGAAGTACTATTAGAAAGAGTGAGGCAAAATCCAGAAATAAAAGGATTGAAAACCAGAAATGAAGAACACAAACTGCAAGCATTTGCAGATGATATGGCTTTTATTATAGAAGATCCAATAGAAAATGGACCAATATTAATTAAAGAATTAGAAAGATATGGAGCGGTCGCAGGATTGAAAATTAACAGGCAAAAACCAAAAATGTTAGTAAAAAATTTAACAGAGATCCAAGCGATAGAATTAGAAAAGGAGCTTGGACTCCAAGTAACAAAGAAAATTAAATATTTGAGAATATGGCTGACAGCACACTGCAAGGCGATAAAAGAAAACAATTATGATAAGTTACTAAGACAAACAAAAAAAGATTTGGAATTATGGACAAAAATGCAACTATCTTTACTAGGTAGAATAGCGGCTATAAAAATGTCCATATTACCAAAATTTCTTCATTTATTTCAAACTATTCCAGTTAAACTAGAAAAAACCTTCTTTGACAACCTTAATAAAGTGACAACAAAATTCATTTGTCAGGGGAAAAAAAACAGAATAAAATTGAAATCGCTACAGGATATGAAGAGCAGAGGAGGATTTGGACTGCCAAAGTAGAAATTGTATTATAGTGCAGCAACATTAGTTTGGTTAAAAGATTGGATTAATTTAAAGAATAAAAGAATATTAGCTATAGAAGACCATGATCTTCAGAGAGGATGGCATGCTTTTCTTTGGGATATAGGATCTACTAAACAAAAATACTTTTATAGACAATTGATTAGAGACTCATTGATATATAATTGGATTAAAGTAAAAAAGAAACATTATATGAAAATTCCAATTTGGCTATCTACTATGGAAGTGATGATTCATCCAAATAATTTAGACTTGAATAAAATGCTGAAATATAAAGATTTATTGGATACAAGTGGAAATTTAAAAACAATACAAGAGCTACAAGAACAAGGGCTATGACTAGACTGGTGCACTTACCTTCAAATACAAAGTTGATATAAAAAAGATGTAAAGGAATATGGAATATACTTAAAACCTCAGTATTTGGACAAAATTTTAGTAGGCCCAGACAAAAAAAATATTACTAAAATTTACAAGTATCTCTTAGAAATAGATTTAGAGGAGGAGGTAGTGAAAGGTTGTATGATTGCATGGGGCCAAAATATTGGGCATAACATAAATCTAGTGGATTGGGAGACTATATGGAATAGAAATAATAAATTAACAAAATCAGTAACATACAAAGAAAATGCATATAAAATGTTTTACAGGTGGCATTTACCCCCTTTGAGATTAGCGAAAATGTATTCTAAAATGAGTCCCATGTGTTGGAAGTGCAGAAAAAAAGAGGGAACATATTATCACATGTGGTGGTCTTGCGCAGAAACTGGAAAATATTGGCTCAAAATTCACAATTGGCTTCAGGAAATTACTAATGAACAATTAGACCTAGAACCAGAACTCTTCCTATTGGGAATTTTTAAAAAAAATATGTAAAAGCACAAAATATTTACTAATACATATATTAACTGCTGCCAGGATTACTTTTGCTCAATGCTGGAAACAGCCACATATACCTGTAGATGAAATGGTCATACAAAAAATTATGAGCTGTGCCAAAATGGACAAACTATCGTTGAGTTTGAAAGACAAAGAAGACTCGATATTTTACAAAGTATGGGAAAAATGGTATAGTTGGATAGATCGGAGACAGGGTAAAGATAGATAATTAATAAATATAGAATATAGATAGAACAAAAATATATTTATGTATAAGTTAATATCTGTTATTATTGCACATATGATTGTTATATAATTATCACCACAAGTAGTTGTCTTTGATATACTTTTAAAGGTTTTTTTTCAATGTTTTATGTCTTATGTTGTATGTCTATATGTTTTTTGTTTTTTTTCTTTTTCTGATTATGTTTTACGCTTTTAATGTAATAAAATTTAATAAAGTTTATTGTAAAAAAAAATCCCCAATCTGTCTTGTATCCATTGCCATTTATTTAGAGAGCCAGGAGTTCTACAAAGATGTCTGGCTGCCAACTGTCATTAACTGCCAATTCTTCAATGTAGTCTGGCTGCCAGTTGTTGTTAGTCATTTGGTTCACACTACCATGCTATCCGTTGGACCATAAGAAAGGCTGAACGCCAAAGAATTGAGGCCTTTGAACTATGGTGCTGGAGAAGACTCCTGAGAGTCCCTTGGACTGAAAGGCAATCAAACCGGTCACTACTAGAGGAGATCAACCCTGACTGCTCTTTAGAAGGCCAGATCCTGAAGATGAAACTCAAATACTTTGGCCACCTAATGAGAAGGAAGGACTCACTGGAGAAGAGCCTAATGTTGGGAAAGATTGAGGGCAAAAGAAGAAGGGGATGACAGAGAATGAGGTGGCTGGATGGAGTCACTGAAGCAGTAGGCATGAGCTTAAATGGACTCCGGAGGATGGTAGAGGACAGGAAGGCCTGGAGGAATGTTGTCCATGGGGTTGCAATGGGTTGGACATGACTTAGCAACTAACAATAACAAACTGTGCTATCCAGGGTGCACCATGAGGAGGCAAACTAGCATCACACCCCAGTTTGTGACTGGGCATCCTAAATAGGAAACCTTAATCAGAATACCCAAAACTCTTTAAAAGATCACTTTTAGGAAATTATTCAAGAAACTGGAGGAATATTTTTATTTCTCCAGCATGCCTTTGGGATAATCCACATATATGGGTTGAATCTGCCTTTCTGCCCAGAGACTGAGTCATCAATCTTTGCTACACCTCTTCCTGTTGGGGCAGGAAGCCCCCTAGCCCCAGTCATGACTCAGTCTTGGCCCTATAGAGACATGGCAAAGGTTGGCTCCAACAATTTCAGCAGAAAGCAGCAGTTTAAAGTGTGGATTCTCCCAAACGTTTGCAAAAACTCCCTCAAAGTATCCAAATCATTGTAAACAGGCAGCAATTGGAACTTCTACCTGCTCCATTTTTCGCAGCCCCCCTGAACTACCAATTGAAGGCCTAACAGCCCAGGCAGTCAAGGGGGAGCCCCAAAATGATCCCCCACCCCTGGAGGGGGCACTGAAGCTGTGATTGCCCCCAGCGCGTCGTGGAGCTCCCAGACTTAACCGGGTAGCTCCAAAGCAGCCGCTTTCGTTTTCAAGGTCTCCAGCTGATTTTGGGGGCAGGCGGTGGCCATTTTGGCTGCATGGCGAGTTGTGCAGGCTATCCAGGAGACTGGTAGGGCCACCACTGCCACAGCCCAGGGAAGGCTTCCAGGCCTGGAATTCCCCTTGGAGTAGCAGAATTGGAGGATTGAGAGAGCTCTCCTCCCTGCAATCTGGGCATTAGCAGCATGGCTGACCAAGGCAGCATGGAGCCCACGAGTGCAAAACGATCCCAGCAGAGTCCCCAGAAGGCCAGATCTGCAAGTAAGGAGGCTGCTAACAAGATTTTTTTTAAAAAAAAAATTACATTTATATGCCGCCCTTCTCTGAAGACTCAGGGCGGCTTACAATTTTTTTGGGGGGGATACAACCCAGTGTGCTCAGCAATAGCCTTCCTTCCATTGTATATGCCTGCTTATTACTGCTGCATTTTACAAAGTCAGCTTATTGCCCCCAACAATCTTGGGTCCTCAATTTACCTACCCTGAGAGGATGGAAGGCTGAGTCAACCTTGAGCCTGGTGGGATTCGAGCCTACAGTAATTGTAGACAGCTGGATCTTAAGTGCAGGCATTTAACAGCCTGAGCCACCAAGATAAAGGCAAAGGCTCTTTATTCCAGAAAGCCCACAAGAGCAGAAGAAAGGAGGCAAACAGCATTGGAAAAGCAGTTCTCCAGAGCTCAGAAACAAGCAGACCAGGAGAGGTATACCCCCACCCCCCAGCCAGGGCCTGTTAGCTCCCTCCCTCAGCAGCCTTTAGCACAGGAGTTGCCTGCAGTTCCTGGGGCTTGGTCACCAGAGGGAGATAGGGAGCTGAGGAAATCCAAACTCAGACATTTCCTTTTGATTGCATGCTTCCTTGTCCTGCAGATTTGCAGATCAGAGACAGGGCTGGAACACCTGAGGCTACTTTTACTCCAACTGCAGCAGGGATGCCCTCAGCAGATAGGGTGGCCCCTGAATTATCAGAGGATCTTAAGGCCCTTATTGCTCAGGCCATTTCATGGGGTAGCCTCTCCTTCCTGAGGGGAGGAGCCAGTCTTCTTCCCCAAGATCTGACCCTTAGCCATTGCAGCCAGTGCAATACCAGGCCTCCATGGGTTTTTCCAGGCCAAATCAGTGATGCCCTCTCCGTGATGACCCATTGTCTGGATGCGTACGACCTGGATGGGCAGGAATGGACTGCAGCTCAACCCGCAAGACTGAGGGTTGTGCATAGGCATCTTGGCCCAGTCAGTTGATTCCATCTTTGGTCATAGGGGAGAGGTGTTGCCCCTGTGGATAGGGCTTGGAACCTGGGAGTCCTCCTGGATTCACGCTTAGTTTGGAGGAGCAGGTGGGGGCCGTGGCCAGGCTGCTTTGCCCAGGTCCGACTGGTTCGCCAGTTACGCCCGTATCTGGACCGAGATGCCCTTTGCACAATCACTCATGCACTGTGACGCCCTGACTTGACTACTGCAACACTCTCTATTTAGGACTGCCCTGCATACCATCCGAGGCTTCAGCTGGTGCAGAATGCGGCCTGCTGGTTGTGATGGGAGTTTCCGATACTCCCATGTTACACCCCTCCTCCGCAAGCTGCATTGGTCGGGCCCCCTCCGGTGAGATTTAAGGAGTTGGTGTTAACATTCAAAGTCCTTACGATATGGGCCGGGTACTTAGAGAGCCGCCTTCTGCCAATATCAAACACCGATCACCCTGTGCGCAAGACAGACGGGGACTCTCAGGGTACCGCGGCTAGACAATGTCGGCTAGTGCCCCGGGAAGGGCCTATTCTGTTGCCCCCCTGTGAAACCAACTCCTCTGGAGCCCGTTGGCTCCTGATCTCCGCTCCTTCCATCAGCGATCTGAAGACCTGGCTGTTTGAACAGGCGGGCTGACTGACCTCCTGGGGTTTTTTAACTATTTTAATGGGTTTTAGCGATTGGGCTTATAGATCTAATTTTGTTTTAAATATTTATTGATTGATGTACTGTGTTTTAATTGTAAGCCACCCCGAGTCCTTGTGGAGAGGGGGCAGCATATAAGTCCAATTATAAATAAATAAATAAATAAATAAATAAATAAATAAATAAATAATCTACTGTTCCTTAATGTTATCCATTCCTTTACCCGCATCAAATTTGCTGCCTGATAATATAGTTCCCAGTTGGGCAAAGCGAAACCTCCTCTTATTCTTGCATCTTGTAGCAGTTTAAGTTTTATTCTCGCTTTCTTGCCCTGCCAAATATATTTCAACGCAATTTTATTTAAATCTTCGAAAAACTCTTTCCCTAATCTAATTGGAATTGTCTGGAATAAATATAAAATTCTAGGCAATACATTCATCTTAATTGTTGATATTCTCCCAATCAATGATAATTGTAAATTTTTCCATTTTTCCAAGTCTGTCGCAATCTGCTGTTTGAGTTTAATATAATTGTCCTCCTTCAGTGTGCTACATCTTGGTGTAATGTGTATCCCTAAATACTTAACCTTGTTTGTGACCTGTATTTCTAAAACTTCTTCCAACTCTTTCTTTTGTCTTGCTAACATATTCTTTGTTAATATCTTTGTTTTATCTTTATTTATTTTCAAACCTGCTACTTTTCCGTACTCTTCTATCCTTTCTATTAATTTGGTTGCTGTTTCCAATGGACCTTCTAATATAAATACCAGGTCATCTGCAAAAGCTTGCAATTTATACTCTTCCTTTTTAATTTTAATTCCTTTTATTTCTTTATCTTCTCTAATATTCCTGTTCAACACTTCCAATGTTAACACAAACAGCAGAGGCGACAGTGGACAACCTTGCCTAGTCCCTTTTCTTATATCTATAGATTCTGTCAATTCTCCATTTATCATAACCTTTGCAGTTTGTTTATGATATATCGTCTCAATGGCATGTATCAAGTTTTTACCAAAGCCCATTTGTGCCAGTTGTAATAACATAAAACGCCAACTCACATTATCAAAGTCTTTTTGAGCATCTAGAAACATCAAAACCATTTGCTTTTCAGGGTGTGCCTCATAATATTCCAAAGTATCCAGAATTATTCTCATATTATGTTTAATTTGTCTGTTTGGCAGAAACCTGTTTTGGTCAACATGGATAAAATTATTTAAACATCTTTTCAATCTTTCTGCCAAAATTGAAGCAAAAATTTTATAGTCTGAATTTAATAGGAAAATAGGTCTATAGTTTTTAACTTGCTGTGAATCTGTATCTTCCTTTGGTATAAGAGTGATATATGCTTCTGTCCATGTTTGGGTATCTCTCTTTAACATAATTCATTCATAACTTCTAATAATTGAAGATTCAACACCTTCTGAAAGGTCTTATAAAATTCCACTGGCAATCCATCTGGACCTGGTGCTTTCCCTATATTTTGTTTCTTTAAAGCTTCTGTTAATTCCATCATTGTTATGTTCCCATCTAACATTATTTCAGTGTCTTTGGGTATCTGTGGTAATTTTGCTTTCTGTAAATATTGTTTGTTTTTTTCTTCTTGAATATTCTCTTGATAATACAATTTTCCATAATAGTCTTGTATGATTCTTTTCTTTTCTTCACTTCCATAGGAGACATGTCCTTCATCTATTAAGTGACTAATCCTCCTTGATTCTCTTTCCTTTCTAAGTTTATAAGCTAACCATCTTCCTGCTTTATTTGCATCTTCAAAATAATTCTGTTTAGCATTTTTAATCTTTTGACCTAACTCCTCTTTTTCCATTAATCCCATTTTATGTTTAGTTATATCCATTTTAATTTTAATGTCTTTTTGCAGAGATTTCTGTAATTCTTTTTCTAATTTCTTATAGTCATCTTCCAGTATTTTAAAAGTCCTTTTCTGTTTTATAGTTCTTTTTTTTTTTGTATATTCTATTATCAAACCTCTTGTGTAGGCCTTCATCGTGTCCCAGAGATTCTGTAACGATGTATCCTCTTTTTTGTTTTCTTTAAAGAAGAAAACCAATTCTCTCTCAATTTTGTTTGAAGTCTTTTTCCTTTAGTATCGTATTATTTAAAGTCCATCTAGATCTCCTCTGTTGTCCTTTCCAAGTAACTGTCATTGGATTATGGTCTGCCCAAGTACTTGCTTCTATTTCAATTTCTTGTATATTAGAAAATAAATCTGCTGATGTCCATATCATATCTGTTCTAGACCATGATTCATGCCTATTTGAATAAAAAGTATATTGCTTATTTCCCATATTTCTCTCTCTCCATGCATCTTTTAAATTTATTTCCTTTATCATTTGAAAGAAGGATTTTGGTAGTGTCTTTCTAGTTTTCTTTGTTGCTTTCTGTGTTTTATAATCCAACTGTTCATTAATTATTCCATTGAAATCTCCCATCATACAAACATTAACATAGTCCAATTCAATTATTTTCATATGCAGTTTCTTGTAAATTTTTTCTTGATTATCATTTGGAGCATAAATTGCTATTAAAAGTGTTTTATATTATTGTCCATTATTTCCACCATCAAAATCCTTCCATCATCATCTGTACAGATTAATTCTGCCAAATTGTGTCTCTAATATATAGGACCACACTCTTTTTTACATTGTGCCAATGACATGAATAATTTCCTAACTTTTTTGTTTCAATATATATTCATGTTGTTTTTAATATGTACTTGCAAACAAATTATATCAAACTTTAATTTCTAATTTATGAAATACTTTCCTTCTTTTTAGTAACTAAATTAAATCCATTTATGTTCATCGTAAGAGGGTTTTGTTGCTCTAGTAGATCTTACTTCTCATTGCTCTCTGGGTG
>SOZL01001327.1:0-12359 GCA_009733165.1 Naja naja
TGTCCCACCCATCGCAACTCCATGGACAATGTTCCTCCAGGCCTTCCTGTCCTCTACCATCCTCCTGAGTCCATTTAAGCTCACGCTGGTTGCTTCGGTGACTCCATCCAGCCACCTCATTCTCCTGTCCCCTCTTCTTTTGCCCTCCATCTTTCCCAGCATTAGGCTCTTCTCCAGGGAGTCCTTCCTTCTCATTAGGTGGCCAAAGTATTTAGAGTTTCATCTTCAGGATCTGGCCTTCAGGGTTGATCTCCTCTAGGACTGACCGGTTTGATGGCCTTGCAGTCCAAGGGACTGCAGGAGTCTTCTCCAGCACCATAGTTCAAAGGCCTCCTTCTTTGGCACTCAGCCTTTCTTATGGTCCAACTTTCACAGCCATACATTGCAACTGGGAAAACCATAGCCTTGACTATACACACTTTTGTTGGCAGGGTGATGTCTCTGCTTTTTAGTATGCTGTCTAGATTTGCCATAGCTTTCCTCCCCAGGAGCAAGCATCTTTTGATTTCTTGGCTGCAGTCCCCATCTGTGGTGATCTTGGAGCCCAGGAAAATAAAATCTGTCACTACCTCCATTTCTTCCCCATCTATTTGCCAGGAATTGAGAGGGCCGGATGCCATGATCTTAGTTTTCTTAATGTTGAGTTTCAAGCCAACTTTTGCACTCTCCTTCTTCACCCGCATCAAGAGGCTCTTTAGTTCCTCTTCACTTTCTGCCATTAGAGTGGTATCATCTGCATATCTGAGGTTGTTGATATTTCTCCCGGCAATCTTAATTCCAACTTTTGATTCATCTAGCTCCGCCTTTCTCATGATGTGCTCTGCATATAAGTTAAATAGGCAGGGTGACAGTATACAGCCTTGCCAAACTCCTTTCCCAATTTTGAACCAATCAGTGATTCCGTGTCCAGTTCTCACTGTTGCTTCTTGACCCTCATATAGGTTTCTCAAGAGACATATAAGATGGTCTGGTACTCCCATCTCTTTAAGAACTTGCCACAATTTGTTGTGATCCACACAATCAAAGGCTTTAGCATAGTCAATGAAGCAGAAGTAGATGTTTTTCTGGAACTCCCTAGCTTTCTCCATGATCCAGCGTATGTTGGCAATTTGATCTCTAGTTCCTCTGCCTCTTTGAAATCCTGCCTGTACTTCTGGTAGTTCTCACTTCATGTGCTGCTGGAGCCTAGCTTGTAGGATTTTGAATATAACTTTACTAGCATATGAAATGAGTGCAATAGTGCAGTAGTTTGAACATTCTTTGGCATTGCCCTTCCTTGAAATTGGAATGTAAACTGAACTTTTCCAAGCCTATGGCCACTGTTGAGTTTTCCAAATTTGCTGGAAAATTGAGTGTAGCACTTTTACTGCATCATCTTTTAAGATTTTGAATAGCTCAGCTGGAATACTGTCACCTCCACTAGCTTTGTTGTTGCTCAGATTTCCTAAGGCCCATTTGACTTCACATTCTAGGATGTCTGGCTTGAGGTCAGTGACCACCCCATCGTGGTTATCAGGGATGTTAAGCTCGTTCTTGTATAGTTCTTCTGTGTAATTTTGCCACCTCTTCTTAATCTCTTCTGCCTCTGTTAGGTCCCTGCCATTTTGGTCCTTTATCATGCCCATCTTTGCATGAAACGTTCCCTTCATATCTCCAATTTTCTTGAAGAGATCTCTGGTCCTCCCTATTCTGTTGTTTTCTATTTCTTTGCACTGTTCATTTAAGAAGGCATTCTTATCTCTTCTAGCTATTCTCTGGAATTCTGCATTCAATTGGGTGTATCTTTCTCTTTCTCCCTTGCCTTTCACTTCCCTTCTTTCCTCAGCTATTTGCAAAGCTTCCTCAGACAGCCATTTTGCTTTCCTGAATTGCTTTTTTTGTGGGATGGTTTTAGTTGCTACCTCTTGTACAATGTTGCGAACCACCGTCCATAGTTCTTCAGGCACTCTGTCTATCAGATCTAATTCCTTATATCATCAGCATACTGATGATACCTCACCCCAAAACCACGGATGATCTCTCCCCAGCTGCTTCATAGATGTTGAACAGGAGGTGAGAGAAATCCCCTGAGGCACCCCACAAAGGTGGGGCCTCGGGGCCTATATCTGCCGCCCTGTCAACACCGACTGCGAGTGACCTGAGAGGTAGGAGGAGAACCACCGTAAAACAGTGTCTCCCACTCCCAACCTCTCGAGGCATTGCAGTAAGATACCATGGTCGATAGTATCGAAAGCGGCTGAGAGATCTAATAGGACCAGGATAGAGGAATAACCTCTATCCTGAGCGCTCCAGAGATCATCCACCAGCACAACCAATGCCATCTCCATGCTGTACCCCAGCCTGAAACCTGATTGATTCAGATCCAGATAATCAGATTCCTCCAGGAACATAGGGAGCTGTTGGGCCACCACGCTCTCCACAACCTTCGCAACAAAGCAAAGATTGGAGACAGGGCGAAAGTTGTTCAAAATAGCCGGGTCCAGGGCAGGCTTCTTGAGGAGGGGCCTCACCACCGCCTCCTTCAAGGCGGAGGGGAAAGATCCCTCACTCAAAGAAGCGTTGACCACTGCCTGGAGCCAGCCTCATGTAACCTCCTGGGCGGCATAAACCAGCCAGGAGGGACACAGGTCCAATAAACACATGGCGGCACTCAGTTTCCCCATGATCCTGTCCACCTCATCCGGAGTCACAGGATTTAACTCTTCCCAAATGGTATCCACAAGACCTGTCGCTTCTCCCCGTCCGACTCTGACCAGTCGGATCAGCCGCCCAGATCTGAGCGATCTTGTCCGACAGATGATGACTAAACTCCTTGGCCCGCCCCCGCAAAGCGTCCTCCCTCGTCCCCTGATTAAGAAGGGAACGGGTGACCCTAAACAGGCCAGCCGGCATTATCTGTGGATCTATGAGAGAGAGAAGCATACTTCGCTGCTCCCATCGCCGCAAGATAAGACCTGGTAAAGGTTCTTAACTGCGATCGGTCAGATTCGGACCGACTGGACCTCCAACTGCTCTCTAGGCCCCTCCTCCAGTGCTTCATCTCCTGGAGCTCCACAGAAAACCAGGGGGCCAACTGGGATCTGCACCAGATCAGAGGCCGCAAAGGTACAACACAGTTGAGAGCCTCTGAGGCAGCCCTTTGCCAGGCGTCCACCAGGGCCTCAACCAGACTGTGAGTAAGGGAGGCAGGAATCAACCCAAGCGCCATCTGAAACCTTTCCGGGTCCATCAGGCGCCTGGGGCGGAACCACCTAGTCGGCTCCGCATCCCAGTGACGTAGGGTGGCATACTGGAAGACCAGCCAGAGGAGATAATGATCAGTCCATGACACGGGTTGAATAGTTTGTGATCCCCCACCCAGAGCATTAAACCACTGTCCAGAGATAAAAACAAGGTCGAGCGTGTGCCCCCCACCATGAGTCGGACCCTGAATTATCTGGGTCAGGTCCATGGCCGTTATGGTAGCCATGAACTCCCGATCCATCCTCGACACCTCACCCAGAGAAGGCAGGTTGAAATCCCCCAGAACAATAAGTCTGGGGAACTCAACCGCCACCCCCGATAGCGTGTTGAGTAGCTCGGGCAGGGCCGTTGTTATGCAGCTGGGAGAAAGGTACGTGAGAAGCAGGCCCAACTGACCACCAGGGCCCCACCTCAGGAGAGACTCACACCCACCTATCTGAGGGACAGTGGCCTCCCTCAGACAAGGGTCTCCCTAATAACAACTGCCACCACCACCCACCCCTACCCTGGGCTCGAGGTTGGTGCAGCACACGGAAACCTGGCGGGCACAACTCAGACAGAGGGACTCCTCCCTCTGGGCCCAACCAGGTCTCCATAATGCAGGCCAGGTCCGCATCTTCCTCCTTGGTCAACTCACGGATGAGGGGAGTTTTGTTCATCACGGACCTGGCATTTAAATAGACCAACCTGAGCTCAGGGGCCTGCTCTCCCATACCCCCAGGAAAGCGGGTGGAAACAAGAGAGTCGGAGTGTGCCACTGCTCGAGGACAGCGAGGGCGCACTCCAGCACTTCTATACGGCCCTCTGTTCATACATCTACTGCCATTCCCAATCACTGTGGGGATTGCAATCCCCACCCCTTCCCCTAGAGTCCCGGAGACCCCCAACCCTGTCCCCTCCCCACTGTGACCCTCTCCTGACCTGGACTGGGAGTGATCTGGTGGAACCCACCCCCAAGGTCCAACTGGACACTACATCTCACCCCCCTCCCTAATCCCCTTAAAAATTTAGATAAAAAATTAAACAACGATACATTAAAACCCCTCTTTTTACAGAAACTAATACCCCTATTTGTGCTATGCCACCTCTCAGGATCCCAGGATCCGTCTTTAAGGTAGGCCTTAGATAGTCCAACAGGCCATACCAGGGACAGGGGGACATTCCCCAGGGCCTGTAACTCTGCAGTCGAATAAGTCCTTGGGACCATAATTGTTCGTAAAATGGGGTAGTGGGAGATGAAAAAAAAGGCCAGATGACAGTCCATCATGTCCAGATGTCTACCACAGTGTCTCGGAGCATTCCAATCCCGGGAACCCTCTCACGGTAGCCCAGGGCGACTACATAGGGTAAAGTCCAGCCACTGCCCTCTCACCATGGTGGCTCTCCCAACGCCAGGCCAAAGGCCATGGTATAGCCAGGTGGGGTGACACAACCAGTCATTGCTGCCCTCTCACAGCAGCAAGGCTGGGTGGAAAGCTGGAATAAATCCAACCACCGCCCATGGGTGGGCCATGTGGGTGGTGCAGCCTTGTGTTCCTGCACAGCCTGGATTAATTGCTTTGGGGGCAGTGCTTTGGGGGGGGACATTTCTCTGTGGACCACCAAAATTTTCTCACGGACCATCAGTGGTCCCCAGCCCACTGGTTGGCGACTACTACAATCTGTAGTCAAAATAGCTTAATCTTAATCTTTACAGTCTGTTATTCTTAATTTTAATTTCTGTGACCTCTAGATGTCAGTATTGCTTATCTTTTCCTTTCACTTATATTCTGGTTACACTGTATCCATGTAGTTTAAAAAGTAAAAATAAAAAAGAATAAAAGGAAACAAAGTACTCCACAGACTTTTAACTTAAAAACAAGTGTTCAATTTCTTCTATAAATTATTGTTTTAAAGTCCAATCCAGTCCAGTTAGTCAAAGGCAAAAAAAAATTTTTTTTAAATAAAAAATAAAAAATCCAAATAGAATTTGACAGCTCACCATGTGTTTTACTTCACCACTGCCTTTTACTTTTCTGTCTTCTTTCTTTAATCATTCTTTTCCCTTAGGGTACTCTTCTATCTTTATTTAGTAAAAGAAATTTCTCACCCAAACAGACACACCTTCTTCTGATCTTCCGTTCTGGGGCTGTCACAGCTTCTTAGCAGTTTGAAGCTTAATGGCCGCTTCCCACTGCTGCTGGGCTGCAGGAGCTTTCCTGGATCAACCAGGGACTTTGTGATGTCCCTGGGATCGACAGGATGTGCTCCCTTCACTTACCATCTCTCCGGGATGGTTTGGGTCCACTGGGACTGTCCGGCTGCGGGGGCATTGGTGGCTTTCTCCGGAGCTCAAAGAAAGCCATCTTTCCGCTGCGGCTCCAACCCTGCCCTCCCCAGGTAGAATAACTTGTCTTATTGTGTGCACAGGTACCCAGCTTTCCTGTACATTTATAATATGTATGGTACTTTAAAGTCTGTGTGATCTTAGAACCAGTTTTGGTAGTAGTTATACAGAAATTGCAACTTTCCTCTTATGCATTAGTCTCTTAAAACCGGTAAATTTTCTCCCTGCAAAATATCTTTTAACAGTTTCTCCAGTTTCTCACTGCTCACATAACACAGGTAACAATAACATCGTTAATGAGCTGTTGTCTCGTTGTCCCCTGAAGTCACTTGGAGCAGCGCCAGAGATCGTTGGGGACTTGGTGCTGGAGTTCCAGGTGACTGGAATATTCTTGTGGGCCAGGCCGAATTACATCTTGGCTGAGGGAGTGGCTGAAGGCCGCGGTTCGGATTACATCTATGATACCCCCGCCCTCAATTGGGGAGGGTTAGGATATTGATCTGTTGGCGGTGGCTCTATTCTGATGGCGTCGATGGCAAGGGTGGAGATGGCAATGGTGCGGATCCAGGGCCAGTGTGGTGGCCGGAGCCGGGCGGGGCTGCTGGAGATGATCCCGGAGACTGCCCCTGGCTTGGACGAGGGCGGCTGTTTTGCCTGATGCTGCCCTCAGTTGACTTCTCCCCCTTGCCTTTCTAACTTTGACTCCTTAAATCTGTCTGCTGTACATACATATGGGTAGTTGGCTGGTGGGTGCTGGTTGGCTCAACCGGAGAGGTGAGAAGGTTTTCCTGTTTCCATTGGGATTTCTTTCTATCGGATGGCTTCAACCATCAGCCGTCATTAACCTCTGCCTCTCCATGTTGTGGGGATTATCTTCCCACCCTTATTAGTTTTCATTGGTGCCGATGGACTTGCTGTTTTGCCCACCCACGGTTGTGAGAGAACTGTGGAGTTGGGATGCACCATCTCCCCTTGCCAATTCCAGCTGGGCTGGTTAAGACCTTTTGAAACCCGTGCGGGTTGTGATGGGAGCTCCGATACTCCCATGTTACACCCCCCTCCGCGCTGCCTGCATTGGCTTCCCGTGGCTCCTCGTGAGATTCAAGGTCTTGGTATTAACATTTAAAGTCCAACAGGGCATGGGTCCAGGTTATTTACGGAACGCTTCTCCCAGCATCTAATGCCAACCGCCTGTGCGGGCGACAGGCAGGGTCTCCTCGGGTGCCGCTGTGACACAATGTCGCTACGGCGCAATTCGAGAGGGCCTATTCTGTGGTGCTTCCACTTTGTGGAATCTTCTTCCGCTTGAGCTCCATTTGGCTCCCGATTCGCACCTTCCGCCATGATTTGAAAAACTGGCTCTTTCTACAATCTGTGTTGTTGATTCTCCTGGGTTGGGGTTATTTAATTGGGGTTTTAAACGTTAATTCGGCTTAAATGTTTAATATCTTTTTAATTAATTTATTTACTGTTGTATTTTAATTGTAAGCCGCCTTGAGTCTTCGGAGAGGGAGCAGCATATAAGTCGAATTAATAAATAAATAAATAAATAAATAAATAAATAAATAAATAAATATCAGCATGAAAATTTCTTAAGAGAGAGGTTGACTTAAAGAGGTCTTTTTCCCATTCTCTATTTTTACTTAATACAATTAAAACCTTATTTTTAATACCACGTATGTGGGTTTTCACTCATGGTCCCAGCTCCGGACTTTAATTCTCCACTGGATTTGGACTTGCCACCTCTTTTCATCTCCTTCCACTCAAATTTGGAACCTATGGGGGCAAATCTCATCAGTTATTAAATTTGTATAGTTTATTGTTTCTGCAAGGTTAACTTCAGTGGGTTCCCATGTGGAATACTGGTCCAGGTTGTCAGTGAAGACACAGGGCCTTTCACTCGGGTATAATGCATCCACCCCTTCTTGGCCAACCGGATTGCCGTTTCAGAGGTGAGTAGTACTTGGAATGGTCCTTCCCATTTCGGGGTCAACTTCTCCTCCTTCCAACTCCGGATCAGCACCCAATCACCGTGGTGGAAATTATGGACTGGAAACTCCAAAGGTGGTGTTTGAGCCAAAAGTCCTTGTTTCCTGAGGAAATCGAAATATCTGGACAGTTTATGTACATATTGTTTCGATAATCCAATGTCTTTTCTAGGTTGGGTCCATATTCTCAATAGGGCTAAAGGAAGACATTTAGTCCATGTCATATGTGTTTCCAATATTAATTTGATCTAACAATACTCTTGACCCCACTGTTGTTGTAGCATTACTGCAGGGAAAAGCTTCCACCCACCCTGTGAGGTGGTCTACTATGACCAATAAATATTTTACTCTCCCCACTTTTGGCAATTCTGTAAAATCCACTTGAATACACTGAAAGGGTCTTAGCGCTGGTGGCCTTCCACCCATCTGTTGTTTTCTGACAGCTTGTCTGTTTACCTTTTTACAAATTAAACATTTCTCTATTACTGATTTTTTTTTTAATTACATTTATATGCAGCCCTTCTCCGAAGACTCAGGGCGGCTTACAATTTTGCTACAGGGTATATTCCAATACAACCATAACATTTCAAAAGTTCATCTACAATGGCTTGAATTCCCCAATGACTTCCTTCATGTAGTTTTTCCAGCAATTTTTGTGCAATTGGTTTGCTTATTATTTGTCTTCCATCTGAGAGAAACCACTTTCCCTTCTCCCCCTCCTGTCCTCCTATTTATTATTTATTTATTTATTTATTCGACTTGTATGCCGCCTCTATTCCCTAAGGACTCAGGGCGGCTAACATTAAAACAGAGAAAATTTACAATAAAACAAGATTAAACAGTGAACAAGCCAAATAAATTAAAATAAACCCAACCCCGCCTGTCATTCAAGGCCGCCCGCTGAAACAACCAAGTCTTCAGGTCCCGGGGAAGGAGCGAAGGTCAGGGGCCAAACGGAGTCGACGGGAGTTGATTCCAGAGGGCAGGTGCTCCACAGAGAAGGCCCTAGCCTGGGGACCCGCCAGCCTACAATATCTGACTGACGGCACTCCCAGGAGCCCCTCCTATGAGAGCCAACAGGGCGATCGGAGATTGATGCTGGCAGGAGGCTCTCCTAGCAAAGTACCCTGGACCCAGGCATTAAGGGCTTTATAAGTTGTAACTAATACCTTGAAGGCGCACCGAAGGCAACCGGCAACCAATGCAAGCCGCGCAGGAGGGGTGTAACATGGGAGTATCGGGATACCCCATCACAACCAGCGCGCCGCGATTCTGCACCAGCTGAAGCCTCGGATCGTCCGCAAAGGGAAGCCCCATGTAGAGAGCATTGCACAATCCTAGAGTGACAAGCGATGAGTGACCGCTCAAGGGCATCTCGTCCAAATAAGGGCTGCTGGCGAACCAGCCAAAGAGTTGTAACTCTTTCTGTTCTTTTCTCAGTGAACACATTAAAAGAGGCAGTGGTGAGACCCTCCTGAAGAAGCCTGCCCTGACCCTGCCGTATTGGAACAACTTTTGTCCGCCTCAACCTTCATTTTAGCAAGGTTTTGAGAGTGTGGTGGCTCAACAGTTTCCGCTTTTCCTGGATGAAGCCGGACTATCTAGATCCCTATCAATTGGGCTTCTGGCCCGGTTCAGTACAGAGACGCATTGGTCGCACTGGTGGATGATCTCTGACGGCAAGGGACAGAGGTTTTTCCTCTTCTGGTCCTATTAGATCTCTCGGCGGCTTTCATAGCATCACCATGGTATTTATTGGGCGCGCTTTGAGGTTGAGGGTGGGAGCCACTGTTCTGCAGTGGTTCTCCTCCTACCTCTCAGGCCGCAATCGGGTGTTGGCAGGGGGCAGAGGTTGGCCCCAAGGGCTCTCACGTGTAGGGTCCCACAGGTTGTCCTCTCACCCTTTCTGTTCAACATCTATATATGAAGCCGCTGGGCGAGATCATCCCGGTTTTGGGTGAGGTATCATCAGTATGCTGATGATACCAGTTATACATCTCCACCCCAAACCAAATCAGTGATGCCCTCTGTGATGTCCTGTGTTGTTTGGATGCGGCACGGATCTGGATGGGCAGGAACAGACTACAGCTCAATCCGCCAAGAGAGTGGCTGTGCTGCAGGCATCTCGCCTCCAGTGAGTATATTCCACCTTGGCCATAGGGGAGAGGTGTTACCCTCTGTGGATAGGGCCGAACCTGGGGTTCTCCTGGACTCACAGCTCAGTTTGGAAGAGAAGGTGGGAGCCGTGGCCAGGGGGCCTTTGCCCAGGTTCAGCTGGTTCAGCCAGCTCCTGCCCTTATCTGGATCGAGATATGGATATATCCTTGGTTTAGGTTTTCTTAGGCCTCACAGCCAAAGGAATTTGACTTAACCTTGTTAAGAGCTACATGGTATCTTATGTTTTCTTGCCTCACAGCCAAAAAGAATTTGACTTGTCCTTGTTCAGAGCTACAAGATATCTAATGCCTGACAGACTTGATGATGTATACTACTCCCATTCCTTCCAGAGCTACAAGATAATTCAATGCCTGACAGACTTGATTCATAGTACCCATTTGCCTCCTCCTCTAATTAAGTTTTGTTTTCCCCTGAGTTAGGTTTCTATTCTGCTGAAATTTATGATTTCAAAAACCAGGTGGTGTTTTGTTGATACGCAGCTCAGACTCACGCTGTCTGTAACTTTCCATACACTTTCCCCTCCTTGCTGTAGTTACCCCTCCCTGCTAAATCTGCTAATAAAGGAGACTGTTGCATCTGTTCGGGGACATAACATCACCCTGGCACTGCTGTGCTCTCTCTCTCTCATCTTGAGAAACTTCTGTGTGGTGTCTCTTATTTGACTTCTTCGTCTCCCCAGTGGGACCCCTAAATTGTCTCCGGCGAGGCTGAGACTCGCCTCAGGAACCCAGGACAACATCAACAGGGAACCTCGACAACGAGTAAGTGTTGCAGACTTGCTGTGACATCTGGGGCTCGTCCGGGATCCTGCTGAGTTGTCCAGAGGCAACACTACTGTCAGTGCATCACCTTCACCTCATTGCTTACCCATCCGACGCGACACGTGCACACGTAAGTAATGGGCTCCTCAAACTCGAGAGTCTCGTCAATGCATAGGGATGAGCTCTATTCTCTGGTGAAGAAGGCTAATTGTTTGCAAAAGGTTAATGGCACCACTATCTATCCTCTTTCTAAGAAATCTCTCTACCTCTTTTCTGTCCTATGTTCATGAAAGTGTCCTACTACCTGGGAGAAGGCCTTCCCTTTAAGCTAAGGCTACCTGGACGGCTTGGGGAAAATTCCTCCATGAACACCCTCGAGCTCTACTTGCCTGATATCCTAGTGACTTGGCGGCCGCTATGGCTGCTCTGGCTTCCTCTATCCTAACTCTCCTACTGATTCGACTGCTCAGTCTCTTCTAATAATACGAGGAATCCTTGCCAAAGGTCTCTCCCACTGCATGAGTCTCCTATATCGTCCCTGAAGCTGCCTCTGCTCCCAGCAGACACAGCTCTTTCTGCTCCTGTAGCGCCTCCCTCCCCCCCGGAGGATACAGACATGACTGCAGGAACCTGCCTTGCCTTGCTTGCTTTTTCCTCTTTTCTAAGAACTGAACCTCCGCCGGCTTACCCTATGACTAACCCTCCGGGGTGCTGACCCATGAGAATCATCAATGTATGGATGCTTAAAAATCTAAAAGAAGCTGTTACTTAATGCATTCACTGCATGTATGTAATTGGATTGCTTGATTCTCTGATGGATGCTAATATTGTGATGTTACTGTATGATTGGAAGTCTTTATTTTCCATGTTATTAACACCTGCTCAATTTGTCATCTGGTCTTCTGAATATAATAAATTGGCAGATGCTGAGATCTTACGAGGCTTGCCTGGTGCAGTCTTGGCTGATCATATTAAAGGGACTGGGCAATATACAACCTTGGCCCAGCAGCAAAATTCGTTGCCCGCATGCTTTTTTATGATCATCCGCCTTTGTGCCATGGGAGCGCTGAAGCAGGTGGATGATGACGCCGAAGCCTCTCAAACATTTTGAAGGTTATTCAGAACCTTCTGAGCCTTTATACTACCTTTATAAGCCGCTCCAAACAGCTTGAAAGACAAATTAAAATCAGGCTGCTCACAGGAGCTTTTGATAAAATTGGCTTTTGAAAATGCTAATGAAGATTGTAAAAAGTACTCAGCCCTTGGACTGGAAAACCAGGTGTTACTCTTGCTGAGTTTTTGCAGGCTTTGCAGTGGTGGAAACCACTTCTCATAAAATGCTCTTCCTTGCAGCCGCTATAACTTCTTCCCTGCCTGCCTCTAATACTCAAGCTTTTCCTGTTGTCAAGCATGGCAATTGTTTTAATTGTGGGAAGCCTGGTCATTTAAGAGTCAATGTCGCTTGCCCGAGGTGGAGGAGCTCCAGGCTGAAGCCGCCGGGTCCCCCCCAACCCACTAATGAAAAAACCAAAACTGTTTGCCCACGTCAGAAAGGCTTTCACTGGCTCGCGAACTGTCCTCAGGGTCCTTCTCAAACTGCTAGGGAAACTAATTCAGGGCTGCTTAGCTAGCCCCACTTCAAAGGCTGATTTACAAGCTGTCTCCACTAATCCATCTCTTGCTTTTCCTGCTCAGCTTTTCTGAAGATTTTGTTTATGATGATCCTGGTTCTGTTTTCACCATGCCTTAAAAGTCTCTCTTCTTGCTCCACCCTTCAGACGTTCGTTTCTTGTTTCCTCTCCTCTCTCACCCTTGAAAAGTTATAGCTGCACCTTTTCTGCACAATTCAGACTCCTTAAAAAA
>SOZL01001327.1:13359-39019 GCA_009733165.1 Naja naja
TTGCATTCCTCCTCTAATTAAGTTTTGTTTTCCCTGAGTTGGTTTCTATTCTGCTGAAATTTATGATTTCCTGTAAACCAGGTGGTGTTTTGTTGTCACGCATGCTCAGACTCACGCTGTCTGGTAACTTTCCATATGCTACTCCCCTCCTTGCTGTAGTTACCCCTCCCTGCTAAATCTGCTTAATAAAAGAGACTGTTGCGATCTGTTCGGGGGACACAACATCACCCCAGGCACTTCGTGCTCTCTCATCTCGAGAAACTTCTTGTGTGGTGTCTCTTATTTGACTTCTTTCGTCCTTGGGACCCCTAAATTGTCTCGGCGAGGGCTGAGACTCGTTCCTGCGGGAACCCAGGACAACATCAGCAGGGAACCTCGGACAACGAGTAAGTGTTGCAGACCTTGCTGCAGCATCTGGGGGCTCGTCCGGGATCCTGTTGAGTTGTCCAGAGGCGCGATCATTGTCTAGTGGTGCGTCACCTTCACCCTCATTGCTTACCCGTCCGGGGCCGACATGCACAAGTAATGGGCTCCTCAAACTCGAGAGTCTCGTCAATGCATAGGGATGAGCTCTATTCTCTGGTGAAGAAGGCTAATTGTTTGCAAAAGGTTAATGGCACCACTATCTATCCTCTTTCTAAGAAATCTCTTACCTCTTTTCTATCCTATGTTCATGAGAAGTGTCCTGCCTACCGGAGGAAGGTACCCTTAAGAAGGCTACCTGGGCGCTTGGGAAAATTCCTCCATGAACACCCTCGAGCTCCGCCTGATATCCTAGTGACTTGGCGGGCCGTTATGGCTGCTCTTGGCATCCTCTATCCTAACTCTCCTTCTACTGATTGGCTGCTCCGCTCTCTTCTATCTGAGGAATCCTGCCAAAGGTCTCTCCACCTCCGTATGAGTCTCCTACTGTCCCTGAAGCTGCCTCTGCTCCCCCAGCAGACACAGCTCTTTCTGCTCCTGCAGCGTCTTTCCCTCCTCCGGAGGATACAGACCGACTGCAGGAACCTTTTCTGCCTTGGTTGCTTCTTCCTCTCTTTCTCTAAGAACTGAACCCCGATTACCTATGACCATCCCTCCGGAGAGGTGCTGGACTCCATGAGAACATCAATGTGGATGCTTAAAAATTTAAAAGCTGTTACTTCCTACGGTATTCACTCTCCGTATGTAATGGGATTGCTTGATTCTCTGATGGATACTAATATTGTGATGTTACTGTATGATTGGAAGTCTTTATTTTCCATGTTATTAACACCTGCTCAATTTGTCATCTGGTCTTCTGAATATAATAAATTGGCAGATGCTGAGATCTTCTGAGGCTTGCCTGGTGCAGTCTTGGCTGATCATATAAAGGGACTGGGCAATTTACAACCTTGGCCCAGCAGCAAAATTGCCAGCGCTGCTTTTGCGATCATCCGCCTTTGTGCCATGGGAGCGTTAAAGCAGGTGGATGATGCAGGCGGCGAGCCTCTCAAACATTTTGAAGGTTATTCAAGAACCTTCTGAGCCTTATACTACCTTTATAAACCGGCTCCAAACAGCGCTGGAAAGACAAATTCAAAATCAGGCTGCTCGTGAGGAGCTTTTGATAAAATTGGCTTTTGAAAATGCTAATGAAGATTGTAAAAAAGTACTTCAGCCCTTGACTGGAAAACCAGGTGTTACTCTTGCTGAGTTTTTGCAGGCTTGCCGTGTGGTGGGAACCACTTCTCATAAAATGTCTGCTCTTGCAGCCGCTATAACTTCTTCCGTGCCTGCCTCTAATACTCAAGCTTTTCCTGTTGTCAAGCATGGCAATTGTTTTAATTGTGGGAAGCCTGGTCATTTCAAGAGTCAATGTCGCTTGCCCGGAGGTGGAGGAGCTCAGCGGAGGCTCGAGTCCTCCCCAACCCACTAATGCAAAACCAAAACTGTTTGCCCGCGTGCCGTAAAGGCTTTCACTGGGCTGCAACTGCCCTCAGGGTCCTTCTCAAACTGCAGGAAACTAATTAAGGGCGTTCAGCTAGCCCCACTTCAAAGGCTGATTTGCAAGCTGTCTCCACTAATCCATCTCTTGCTTTTCCTGTTTACCTTTCTGAAGATTTTGTTTATGATGACCCTGGTTCTGTTTTCACCATGCCCTTAAAGTCTCTCTTCTTGCTCCACTCCCTTCAGACGTTCCTGTTCTTTTGTTTCCCAACTCCTCTCTTACCCTTGAAGGTGTTATAGCTGCACCTTTTCTGCATAATTCAGACTCCTTAAAAACATTTCTCTGGCTGCGATCGGTGATCGCTGCTTTTCTCTAAAGGAAACTGTTGTTGCTACTCTCATTCTCTTGCCTCCACCTGATCATCCTTCTCTCTTTGCTCTCCAACAGCCTGTGCAAAGCAAGCCAATAATTTCCATTCTTCTCAACGGCCGCACCTTCTCAGGCTTATTGACTGGCATGTTTCAGTGATTCGCACAGCTGAATGGCCCCCTTCCTGGCCTCTTTCTGACGCTTCTACTGTTCAAGGTGTGGGAGGTGCTCAGGCTGCTAAGGTTAGCACATCTTGGTTGACTGCATCTACCCCTCACTCCTCTATCACTGCTTTCCTTGACCTTTCATCCTGCCCTTGCATACTAATTTGTGGGGACGGGATCTCTTGTCTCAACTTCATGCTACTCTAACTATCCCTTAATTTCATACTATGTCTTCTCTTCCTTTATCTCTTGTTTTGAAATCTCCTATCCCTGTGTGGGTGGATCAATGGCCTATGTCACAGGAAAAGGTTATAGTCCTGCAGGACTTGGTGGCTCAACAACTGCAAGAGGGACATCTTGAATTTTCAACTAGCCCTTATAATACTCCTGTCTTTGTAATCAAAAAGAAAAATGGGAAATACCGCCTCCTGCAGGATTTGAGAAAAATTAATGCCATAATTCAGCCTATGGGACCTCTACAATGTGGCCTCCCCAATCCAAACTTAATTCCTCACAATTATGACTTGGTAGTAATAGATTTGAAGGATTGTTTCTTTTCTATTCCTTTGGCTCCTGCTGACAAATTCTTTTTGCATTCACCATTCCTCAATTTAACAATTCAAGGCCTACTACTAGATATCAATGGAAGGCCCTTCCTCAAGGCATGATAAATTCTCCCACAATGTGCCAATATTATGTTGATAAGGCCCTACAGCCTTATCGTGATGCACATCCTACCTTTTGGTTTATCATTACATGGATGATATTTTAATTGCAGCAGATGGTCCAAAAGGCACTGTTTCTCAAACTCTTACTTTTCTGTATACTATTTTGGCTCAATCTGGTCTTCATGTTGCTCCTGACAAAATTCAAACTCAGTATCCTATGCAGTATTTGGGTCATAAGCTCATGGCATCTGCTGCCACGCCTGTTCTCCCTACATTACATCTCCCAGAAAAAACCACACTTGTTCAACTCCAACAGTATCTGGGAACTCTTAATTGGGCCAGACCTTATCTGTCAATTTCAACTCATGTTCTATCTCCTCTTTTTCTGCTCTGATAGGCCTTAAACATCCATCAGACACTGTTGTCTTAACACAAGATCAGAAGACTGCTTTGTCTTTAGTTAATACTGCTCTCACCCAGACATGGGTCGATAGAGCTTTGCCTAATGAGCCTCTCCTGTTTGCTATCCTACCTACTCCTTCTCTTTAACTTCCCTCATTTTCAGTTAACTGATGGAAAGAAAATGCACATTTTAGAATGGATACATTTGGCACACACTCCTAAGGCTTCAATCACCACCAAAGCCTTACAAATGGCTCTTCTCTTGGAAAAGGGAGGAGACGTACAAGGGCTCTTATGGGTATAGAATTCAGTACTCTGTATGTACCTTTTAAATTAAGTCAATGGGAATCTTTGTTTCAAACATCAGATGCATTGCAAAATGCCTTGGAGGATTGGAATGGTATTCTCTCATGCCATCTTCCTCCAGATCCTCGATTACAAATTTTAAAAACTGTTCCCATTCTTTTTCAACTCCTGTAAGTTCCTCTCCCATCAAAGATGCCCTCACTGTGTTCACAGATGGCTCAAAATCCATAGGTGCCTGTGTATGGCAGGATAAAGGACAGGACAATTGGCAGACTCGTACTACTTCAGCTCAGTCTTCTGCCCAACAAGCAGAATTGTCTGCCTTCAATCTTGCTCTTTCAATGTTTCCCAATCAGCCCCTTAACATTATTACAGATAGTTTGTATGTTTCACATCTGGTCTCTTGTATATCGATGCTTACATTTCTCCCTCAACCCCTGTCCCTTTAATGAGACTTTTTTTACAGCTCCAGGATTTGTTACATCTCCGTGCTCATCCGCTGTTTGTAGCACATATTAGAAGTCATCAACATCTTCCTGGATTTTTATCAGAAGGAAATCATATGGCAGATGAGGCATGTAAAACCAACCCGTCCTCCTGTCTGTATACCTTAACAGCAGGAGAAAGCCATGACTATTTTCATCAGAACAAAAGGCTCTTGTCAAGCAGTTTGGTATTACCCATCAAGAAGCCACTGCCATAATTCAGCAATGTCCAACATGCAGTCTACAGGCATCTGCAATCCCACAAGGGGTCAACCCCAGGGTACTAGTGCTTGTGAGACATGGCAAATGGATGTAACTCAATATCCATCCTTTGCCCCTTGGAAATTCATTCATGTTTCCATTGATCGTATTCAGGTTTCATCATGGCAACCTTGCAAAGGGGTGAAACCATAAAACAAGTTATTAATCATTGTATTCGGACTTTAACGTTGGGATGTCCAAAAACTCTAAAACTGACAATGGACCAGCTTATCGAGCTCTGCCTTTGCACAATTTTGCCATCGCTGGTCAATAATCCATAAATTCGGCATTCCTTTCAATAGCCAGGGCCAGGCCATTATAGAGAGCGAATTTGACTCTTAAACAGGCCTTGGACAGACACTTGGGGTCAAAAGGCATCAGCCCCCGACACTCCGGCGTTGCAAAATGTATTAAATGTTTGCTTGTATTCATTGAATTTTCTTAATCTCACTGGATCTCCTGCCTCCACTGCTGCCTCGAGACATTTTTCCACTCCTCCCCTCCCCTCTTCTCGTCCTCTGGTATATTATAGGCATCTTCGGATCCAGCTTGGAAAGGTCCAGCTCAACTGATCACCTGGGGAAAAGGCTACGCAGCAGTTCAATTGCCTGATCGAGTTTTGTGGGTTCCGGCTCGCTGTGTCGCCCCTGTCATCTCAATCAACCAAAAAGAAAGATGAAGATCCTCCTGATCCTATCCTGATCTCTCTTGCCTCTTCTGTCTCTAATGCCTCTTCCTCTCTTCCTAAATGTACTCTCCTTGAACGTCTAAGTGCTTATATAAGAGTTCCTCATTGTAGAGTGCAAACCCTCTTGGGGGTCGTGGAACTTGTTTGCAGACAACGCCATCCCTTGCTGCATCCAGCTCAGTGGACATGGCTAAAGAATGGATATCCAATCCATCCCTCTAACAATACTTACATTATATCCTCTCCCTGTTCCACTTCTCTGTTAATTTTTAACATTTCATCTGAAGACTACGGCACTTATGTATGCTCCCTGTTTTTCCCAAAGCAAGAAAGATCTTTTGATATGAAAGTTTCCCTTCTCTCCTTGCCTTTTTCCCATGTTTCTACCCCAGTTCTCTCGCTTGGCTCCTATTCGCACACAGCAGAACCTGCATCGTCCCGCTAATTATACTTGGACTATTTTGGACTTCCAAGGAAACATCCTTCATTCCATCTCTAATCGAACTCTGTGGCCTTGGTTTCCTGCACTTTACTTTGACTTTGCTGAAATGCTGGTGCCCCATGGATTTAAACATAAAACAAAATGTGATCCTTCCCTCGGAAGTCTGGAACACTGGTCCAGGCCTGTATATCTGCCCAGGACATCTTACTGATCTCTCCCACCTAGATAAATGTGGAACCATCTCTGATTGGTACTGCAAGTCCTGGCAATGTGTGTCAACCGGAAAGATTTGGTGGACTGCTCCCTATACTACTGACTATATCAAAGCTGTACTAGGCCCTGATAACAATTTGCCTTGGAATTCCTGCTCCAATTGGGCCTGCTGCGGCGTTAGCCTTAATCCTATGACTGTTACTTTTACATCTCACGGAAGGAGTCTTCCGATTACTGAATGGTTTAATGGAAAAAATGGGGAAGGTCGAACGATAAGTCCAAAACAGTCATCCAGGTAATATATTCATAATCCGTCTAACCATGTCCTTAGAAACATCCCCACCTGTGGGCCCAAACAAACAAGTCAATTGCCCTTTTACAGCCCTTGACTAAAAGAAACAATCCATTGGTGTCCTTGGTCTCCTCTGCGCATGATGCCCTTGTGGCAGCCGTGCTTTTCTAACAATGATAGTAGGTGTTGGCTGTGTATGTCTTCTCAACCCCTTTTATGAGGCCATAGGTTCCGCCTACCTTTTGCCAATAGCACCTCAGATACTGGTTGCAGGTGGTCTAACTCTTCTATAACGGTATCCTCAATTGAAGGTCAAGGTTGTTGCCTTGGGTATGTACCCTCTAACTATTCTCACTTTTGTATCAATGCCTCCTCGGATGCCTATATTTTCTGCACAATCTACTTATCCAAAGAAAGGCTAGGTTTAACGGTGAAGGGTGGGCTACAATGTACACTACTCTATCAACTGCAAATCTTTTCAAACGTTTCAATGGTCAGTTTTTTATTCCTTCCAATGGCTCTATTTGGGCCTGCTCTACGGGTGCTACTGTGTCAGTGGAGACATTTTACACACACAAAGAGCTTTTGCATTCAGGTTTATCTTCTCCCTAAAATGTCTGTTTTTTCCAATAATGAGTTCCTTTCTCGCATGGAAACACCCCAGTACTTTCCACGAACCAAACGGGAAGTGGTTACTACCATGACCTTGGCCCTTCTCCTGGGCCTAGGTGCCGCTGGTGCGGCAACAGGGATTGCAGGAATGGTTGTGGCTGACCAAAACATCCGCAGGCTCAGTGCTGAAATAGATGATGACCTCAAACGCATTGAGCAATCTATGGTTGCCCTCCAAAAGTCCCTCACCTCTCTTTCCGAAGTAGTTCTGCAAAATAGGAGGGGCTTGGACTTGCTATTCCTTAAACAGGGCGGTCTGTGTGTCGCCTTGAAAGAGGAATGTTGTTTTTATACCAACAGTTCGGGCATTGTGCTTGACTCTATGGCAGAATTAAATACCCGATTAAAAGATAGAGAAAGAGAGCGTTCCCAATCCCACACGTGGTACCAGGAAATGTTCAATTTCTCTCCCTGGTTGACCACCCTCCTCTCGGCCCTAGCCGGTCCTCTGATTTTGTTGCTCCTTGCATGTGTAATTGGCCCATGTGTCATGGGGAGAGTTCTAGCTTTCTTGAAACAACGTCTAAACAGTATTGGAGATGTTGTCCTCTTGCTAAAGCGCACTGTTGAAAATGAATATAAACAACCTCTTTTAGAATTAGCCTCTGAGGCTGATGAAGACTCTGAATCGGAAACTATTCCTTTGGAAAAGCGTGCTGGCTCCCTCAGGTCTCCCGGAGGGGGATCCACTGGGGATGTCATAGCTTTAGAAGGTTATTAACCATCTTAAAAAATAAAAACAGAGGACATATGGATATATCCTTGGTTTAGGTTTTCTTAGGCCTCACAGCCAAAGGAATTTGACTTAACCTTGTTAAGAGCTACATGGTATCTTATGTTTTCTTAGGCCTCACAGCCAAAAGAATTTGACTTGTCCTTGTTCAGAGCTACAAGATATCTAATGCCTGACAGACTTGATGTATACTACTCCCATTGCATTCCTTTCAGAGCTACAAGATATCTAATGCCTGACAGACTTGATTCATAGTACCCATTTGCATTCCTCCTCTAATTAAGTTTTGTTTTCCCTGAGTTAGGTTTCTATTCTGCTGAAATTTATGATTTCCTGTAAACCAGGTGGTGTTTTGTTGATACGCATGCTCAGACTCACGCTGTCTGGTAACTTTCCATACACTTCTCCCCTCCTTGCTGTAGTTACCCCTCCCTGCTAAATCTGCTTAATAAAGGAGACTGTTGCGATCTGTTCGGGGGACATAACATCACCCCGGGCACTTCGTGCTCTCTCATCTTGAGAAACTTCTTGTGTGGTGTCTCTTATTTGACTTCTTTCGTCCTTGCGAGGACCCCCTAAATTGTCTCGGCGAGGGCTGAGACTCGTTCCTGCGGGAACCCAGGACATCAACAGGGAACCTCGGACAACGAGTAAGTGTTGCAGACTTGCTGTGACATCGAGATGCCCTTTGCACGGTCACTTGTTACGTCCCGACTCGACTACTGCAATGCTCTCTATGTAGGACTGCCCTTGCATACCATCCGGAGGCTCCAGCTGGTGCAGAATGCGGTCGCGCGGGTTGTGATGGGAGTTTCCGAATACTCCCATGTTACGCCCCTCCTGCGTGAGCTGCATTGGTTGCCAGTTGCCCTCCAGGTGCAATTCAAGGTTCTGACATTAACATTCAAAGTCCTTCATGGCATGGGTCCGGGTACTTGCGGGGCGTCTCCTGCCAATATCAAATACCGTTAGCCTGTGCGAGCACACAGGCTGGGACTCCTCAGGTTGCCGTCCGCACGACAATGTTGGCTGGCGGTGACCCGGGGAAGGGCCTATTCTGTATCGGCCTCCGCCTTATAGAATCAGCTACCTGTTGAGCTCTGGCTGGCTCCCGATCTCTCCTCTTTCCGGCGCGATCTAAAAACCTGGTTGTTTTTACAGGCTGGGCTGGACTGATCTCCTGGGGGAGAGGGTGGGTTTTAAATTCGATTTTTATTTGGTTTTATAGTTGTATTTTGGCTTGTTTAGTTTAATTTCTTTTTAAATAATTTATTGTTCTGTGTTTTTTATCTGTGAGCCGCCCTGAGTCTTTTTTGGAGAGTGGCGGCATACAGGTCAAAATAAATAAATAAATAAATAAATAAATAAATAAATAAATAAATAAATTTTCTCTACTGATTCTAAATCAGGAAGTAATACCTCCATTCTTTCCACACTAGCAGCCAATTTTGCCTCCTCATCAGCAATCCGATTACCTATGCTATACCGATTACCTATGCTATACCGATTACCTATGCTATACCGATTACCTATGTTCTCAAATGAGTTTCCTTTTTGGTGTGCATTCACATGTGTCACCGCTATTTTTCTAGGTTTTTATAAGGAATTCATTATTTCCTTTATCAGAGTTTCATGTACTAGTTCTTTTCCCTTGCTGTTTATTGTTCCTCTTTCCACCCAAACTTGCCAAGAGCATGCACCATCCCAAACGCATATCTGGAATCTATGTCCTTCCAAAATACATAGAGCTTGATTTAGTGCATACAATCCACAAGCCTCAACAGACCAGCTTCAATGCAGACCTCCCTGCTTCCTGGATCTCTTTGGTATGTTTTTCCATGCTGCCCCCTTCCCCCTAGAAGAACCATCTATAAAAATTGCCTCTCCTTTCAAAAGGGAGTGTTTCCCCAAAGCAGGTCTTATTTTACTTTATAAGTCTATTACTTCAAAACAATAATGTTCTAATCCATATTGATCCACTGATCTAGTGGCTGGATTTTAACCTATGTAGTCGCCCCGGGCTACCGTGAGAGGGTTCCCGGGATTGGAATGCTCCGAGACACTGTGGTAGACATCTGGACATGATGGACTGTCATCTGGCCTTTTTTTTCATTCAAATTATGGTCTGTAGTTAAAACCAAATCTGTCTGCTTCATCAAAATCGCCTCATATTTGAGAATACTTGAATCAGTCAACCATCTCCCCTCTTTTTGCTAGAGAATGGTTCTGACTTGATAATAATAATAATAATTTATTCGACTTGTATGCTGCCCTTCTCCCTAAGGACTCAGGGCGGCGAACATTAAAACAGAACCAAATTTACAATAAAAATCCATTAAATAGAACAAGTCAAATACATTAAAATACATTAAAACAAATAAATAACCCTAAAGCCCCACCCAGGTCATTCCAGGCCGGCCTGTTGAAACAACCAGGTTTTCAGGTCCCGGCGGAAGGAACGGAGATCAGGGGCCAAACGGAGATCCACGGGGAGCTGATTCCAGAGGGCGGGCGCTCCCACAGAGAAGGCCCTAGCCCTGGGGACCGCCAGCCGACAATGCCTGACCGACGGTATCCCAAGGAGGTCCCTCCGATGGGAGCGAACAGGCGTCGAATATGATGCTGGCAGGAGGTGTTCCCGCAAGTACCCTGGACCCAAGCCATTTCGGGCTTTACAAGTTGTAACTAGCACCTTGAAGGTCACCCGGAAGGCAACCGGCAACCAATGCAAGTTGCGCAGGAGGGGTGTAACATGGGAGTATTGGGACACTCCCATCACAGCCGCGCGCATTCTGCACCAGTTGTAACCTCCGGGTAGTCCGCAAGGGCAGCCCCATGTAAAGAGCATTGCAGTAGTCGATTCTGGAGGTGACGAGTGCATGAGTGACTGTTCGAAGGGCATCTCGGTTCAGATAAGGGCGGAGCTGACGATGTGGGGTGCTCACAATTAGACCTCCCCTACTTTCTTTCACCAGCGTTGCAGTAGCAGCAATCACTTGAATGCATACTGGCCATCCCCTTATAACTGGATCCATTATTTTTGTCAGGAATGCCACAGGCTTCCTTTGTCCTGCCCAGTCCTGAGCCAACAACCCTTGCACAATTCCATTCTCTGTGTTTACAAAGAGATGGAATGGCTTTTCCAAATTTGGCAAACTTAATACAGGAGACTTAGTTAAAGCTTGTTTCAAATTTTCAAAGCTCTCTCTTTCATGTCCCTCCCAACTCAAATTCCAAGGTCCAGCTTCAATTAAAGTGAGCAAAAAACTGTATTCCCCCCCATCTTGCTTCTCTTGCACTTTCAAGGCAAAAAGTCCTTGAGCAAGAGAAAGAAAAATTAACAACCAGAGAGGACAAGAAAGGGAAAAAAACGTTTAAAATACTACACAGAAATCTCACCCCTTTTCTCCACTCAGCATCCTTTCAACAAAATAATTATCTCTCTCTTCAGTAAATCACACACATTTCTCCATGGGACCTTTCTCATTTCTTTTCCTTGCAAACACTATTTCTTTTCCTGCTACTTCACCATCACAACAATAAAAACCTTGCAACTCACTATTTCTTTGTAAAAAAAAAATCAAAGTACTATCTCCTTTTAATCTGGGATGAGGTTCAACACAGAGACATTCACACCAACTTTTTACCATCAACATACTCACACATTTGTACTGCAATCAGACTGCTTGCATAAACAATTTCACATGAAAAAATCCATTTGATGCTTTCTCCATGCAAAACTTATTTAATTTGCCGGCCAAACATATCACAATCAATTCAATTCCATTCAATTCTACATGCAATTATTATAGATGCACATTTAAGAATTTTTTAATAGAAATCACATCAAATTGATCAAGTCAAATTATCTGAGTCTTCCCATTTAAACAGGCAAAGCCTTTTTATTATCTGCTAAACCACGGGTGGGAAGAACAATAAACCTTTTCTTCTTTACTCTTAGTTCTTTCTACCACACATAACAGCATAAATTAACCAGATAACAGATAATCAGAATTGGAAGGGACATTGTAGGTCATCTAGTCCAACACCCCCACCCAAGTAGGAGACCCTACACCATTTCTGACAAATGGAAGTCCAATCTCTTCTTGAAAGTCTCAAGTGATGACACTCCCACAACTTTGGAGGGCATTGGTTGATCGTTCTCACTGTCAGAAAGTTTCTCCTTATTTCCAGGTTAAATCTCTCCTTGATCAGTTTCCATCCATTATTCCTTGTTTGGCCTACAGGCGATTTAGAAAATAGCTTGACCCCCTCCTCTTTGTGGCAGCCCCTCAAATATCAGAAGACTGCTATCATGTCTCCTCTGGTCCTTCTCTTCATTGGACTAGCCATGCCCAGTTCCTGTAACCGTTCTTCGTATGTTTTAGTCTCCAATCCCCTAATCATCCTGGTTGCTCTTCTTTGTACTTTTTCTAGAGTCTCAACATCTTTTTATAGTGTGGTGACCAAAACTGGATGCAGTATTCTAGATGTGGTCTCACTAAGGCTTTATAGAGTGGTATTAGTACCTCACTTGATCTTGATAGTATCCTTCTCTTAATGCAACTTAGGATTGCATTAGCTTTTTTGGCTGCTGCTGCACACTGCTGGCTCATATTTAGCTGGTTGTCCACTAAGACTTCAAGATCCCTTTCACAGTTACTGCTATTGAGCCTGGTTTCATCCAATCTATATGTGTACTTTTGGTTTTTCTTGCCTAAGTGTAGGACTTTACTTTTCTCTACATTGAATTTCATTTTGTTAGATTTGAACACAAACTGTTGGAAATACAAAGCCAACCTAACTTGTTTAGGGGACAGCTTATGTGGAGTTTGCAGTGCATCCAAGTTCTTTTAAAAAAAACAAGTTTTATTTCAGTTTTTCACATTATAAAACAAAAAACAGCTCTTTTCAGTGGACATGATTCCAGGTTACCACATGTACATGCAAATATGACAATAGTTATATATTCATCTTTTACATTCAACTTCCTGACTTATCCAAGTTTTACTTGATTCTGTTATTATCTTTTCCAAAATAGTCTTGTCTCATTTAAATCACATATAATTCCCATATCTTCATACTTATTACCTTTTAGTACTTTTATCTGTCAAATTTGCAGTTTCATCGCATATTTTTTCCATAAATTATAAGTAAATGCAAGCTTTTACACAAGAAAAAAGACAATCAAACATAAGTTTCCCCCCATTTACTAATTTGGGTGTGCCACCCCAATGGTTTAAGTATTCCTTATTTTTTTTTTAATTACATTTATATGCAGCCCTTCTCCGAGAGACTCAGGGGCTTACAATTTTTGGGATACAACCCAGTGTGCTCAGCAATAGCCTTCATTCCATTGTATATGCCTGCTTATTACTAAGCGGCATTTTTACAAGGTCAGCTAATTGCCCCAACAATCTTGGGTCCTCAATTTACCTACCCCGAGAGGATGGAAGGCTGAGTCAACCTTGAGCCTGGTGGGATTCGAGCCTACAGTAATTGTAGACAGCTGGATCTTAAGAGCAGGCGTTTAACAGCCTGAGCCACCAAGGCTCCTCCTCTTTAATTCCCAACATTTATTTTTAACTAGTTATAATAATAGTAATCCCCTAGAAGCTACATAACATTTATATCTTTTCAATCAGATTCCACATTGTATTTTCCCCCTTTAATTTCATAAAATTTATTTATAGTTTCAAAAAAAAAGGAAAGGAAAGGAAGAAAAATTAATCCGTTTAACTAGTCCTGGTCACTGATATTAGTCTCATTTTAAACATCCTCGCAGTTCATTTCAATTATTTCAATGTATTTGTTAAACATTAACATTTATTTTAAAGATAAAAATAAAAATATACATGCACATAATGAAAATTATCAGTGTCCATCCTTCCTCTTAGTAATCCATATTTCCCTATTTTCTAAATAATTTATAATTGCAAATACATTCATATTACCCCTCATCTCCATGCGGAATCCCCTTTTCTTAATTCTTAATCAACCATTATCTCTGTGTCTTTTAAATAGACAGTTTCTTTTCATTATTTTACAATTCCCATATTTCTTTGTTGCCTGCTCCTGTTTCTCATTGCCTCTCTTCCCCTTTATTTTTCCACATCTTTTCCCGCTCCAGTTTTTATCCCCCTCCCTCTTTGTATCTTCCTTCCCCATTTTGCTTTTCTGCTGTTTCCTTTCCTAGTTTCACAGGTATTCCCCTTTTTAGTTACCTTCTTGAATCTCAAGTTTTTAACCTCCCTTCTTTTCCCCCTTCTTTGTAGTGTTCTTTGTGTTAAGTGTTTATTAAAGATGGCTTCTCCTTGAATCAACCCCTTTCTCTGAGGTTCTTTCTTCATGTTCTTCAATCATCATTACCAAAGATCTTAAACAAAGCCCAATGATTCACCTCTTTCCTGTAATAATTCTTTCATATTTTTAAGTTCCATTTTTAGTTCTCGAAGAGATATCATTATTGCACACTTTAATATCTTGTAGTCAATAAAATCCAAAAATCAACTTCTATTTTTCTTCTTCCTTCTTCAGACTTTCTAGATTCACAATTATTCCCGCACTGGGTCTATACCAAAGTCACCAATTAATCCCACAGTCTTTTCTTGCTTTTTCCTTTATTCAGATTCAACTTTCACTTTCCAGGGTTCCTGTTTTATTGTTTCAATATTTCCTTTACTTGTATCAAATCACGTTCATAGAGAAACAGGATCTTCTTTTTTTTAATTAAATTTTTGTCCACAAGATGGCACTCTCCATTATATAAAATCTTCACCTTTCTTCCCCAGTTTTATTATTCAGGGCTTTTCAAACCTCAATATTCCAATACAATCAAATCTCCAATTAGTAAATATATATATATTTCCCCCTTTTTTTCTTTGACACTCTTAGGCCTGACTCATGGAGGGGGGCACACACTGGACCTGGTTTTTATCTCCGGACAGTGGTGTAATGATCTGGGTGGGGGATCACTGACTATTCAACCCCTGTCATGGATCGATCATTATCTCCTTAGGCTGGTCTTCCGGCACGTCACCCCACGTCGCTGGGATGCAGAACTGACCAGGTGGTTCCGCCCCAGGCACCTAATGGACCCAGAGGGGTTTCAGATGGTGCTTGGGTTGTTTCCTGCCTCCCTTATCCACGGCTTGGCAGAGGCCCTGGTGAACGCCTGGCAACGGGCTGCCTCGGAGGCTCTCGACCATGTTGTCCCTTTGTGGCCCTTGACCCAATGCAGATCTCGGTTAGCTCCTTGGTTTTCTGTGGAGCTCCGGGAGATGAAGCATCAGAGGAGAGGTGTAGAGAGCAGTTGGAGGTCCAGCCAGTCCGAATCTGACTGATCCCAGTTAAGATCCTTTACAAGGACTTATCTGGTGGCGATGGGAGCGGTGAAGAATGCTTACTTCTCCACTCTCATTGCATCCGCAGATAATCGCCCAGCCGCTTTGTTTAGGGTCACCCGTTCCCTCCTTGATCAGGGGTTGAGGGAGGACCCTTTGCAGGGGTGGGCCGAGGAGTTTAGTCTGCATCTTCTGGATAAGATCACTTAGATCTGGGCCAGCCTGGACTCCGACTGGCTAGAGTCGGATGAGGGAGTAACAATGAGTCTTGTGGATACTATCTGGGATGAGTTCGAGCCTGTGAAGTGAACAGGATTATGCGGAGGCTGAGTTCCACCACGTGTTTATTGGACCCGTGTCCCTCCTGGCTGGTCTATGCTGCCTGGGAGGTTACATGTGACTGGCTCCAGCCAGTGATCAACGCTTTGTTGAGTGAGGGATCTTTCCCCTCCACCTTGAAGGAGGCGGTGGTGAGGCCCCTCCTCAAGAAGCCTGCCTTGGACCCAGCCATTTTGAATAACTTACGTCCTGTCTCCAACCTTTGCTTTGTTGAGAAGGTTGTTGAGAGCGTGGTGGCGCGACAGCTTCTGGGGTTCCTAGAGAAAGCTGATTACCTAGATCCGTATCAATCGGGTTTCAGGCTTGGGTACAGCATGGAGACGACATTGGTCACGCTGGTGGATGATCTCTGGAGGGCTTGGGATAGAGGATGCTCCTCTGTCCTAGTCCTATTAGATCTCTCAGCAGCTTTTGATACCATCGACCATGGTATCTTATTGCGGCTCGGGGGTTGGGGTGGGAGGCATTGTTTTGTGGTGGTTCTCCTCCTACCTCTCAGGTCGTTTGCAATCAGTGTTGGCAGGGGGGCACAGGTTGGCCCCGAGGCCTCTCAGTTGTGGGGTGCCCCAGGGGTCAGTTCTCTCTCCCCTCCTGTTCAACATCTATATGAAGCCGCTGGGCGAGATCATCCATTGTTTTGGGGTGAGGTATCATCAGTATGGTGATGATACCCAGCTTTTTATCTCCACCCCAGACCAACTCAGTGATGCCCTCTCCGTGATGTCCCGTTGCCTGGAGGTGGTACAGATCTGGATGGGAAGAAACAGGCTCCAGCTCAACCCTGCCAAGACTGAGTGGCTGTGCGTACCGGTATCTCGGATGATCCAGGATGTTCCATTGTTAGTCATGGGGGGAGACATGTTGCCCCCTGTGGATAGGGTGCACAACTTGGGTGTCCTCCTGGATGCACAGCTCAGTTTGGAGGATCAGGTGGGAGCCGTGACCAGGGGGGCATTTGCCCAGGTTCACCTGGTGCGCCAGTTTTCCCCCTATCTGGACCAAATCGACTTCTGTAATGCTCTCTACATGGGGCTGCCCTTGCGGACCACACGGAGGCTTCAACTGGTGCAGAATGCAGCCGTGCGGGTTGTGATGGGAGTGTCCCGATACTCCCATATTACATCCCTCCTGCATGAACTACATTGGTTGCCGGTTGCCCTCCAGGTGAGATTCAAGGTGCTTGTGATGACCTATAAAGCCCTACATGACTTGGGGCGGGGCTTGTGGGGCGTCTCTTGCCATTATCGGTTTCCAATCACCCTGTGCGCTCCCACAGGCAGGGCCTCCTTGGGGTGCTGTCAGTTAGACAGTGTCAGCTGGTGGCTTCAGGGGTAGGGCCTTCTCAGTGGGCGCCTCTGTGGAATCAGTTGCCCTTGGGGCTGCGTTTGGCCCCTGATCTCCATTCCTTCCACCGCGATCTGAAGACGTGGTTTTCCAGCAGGCGGCCTGGATTGAGGTGGGGTGGGGTTTTTAATTTGTTTATATTTTATGGGTATGGGTTTTAGAAATTTGTTTGGCTAGGATTTAATACTGATTTTAATAATTTTAAATTTTGTATTGCATGTTTTTTACGATGTGAGCCACCCTGAGTCCTTCGGGAGATAGGACGGCATACAAGTCCAAACAAATAAAATAAATAAATAAATAAATAAGTCCAGCTTAAATTATGCCTGTTTAGTGCCAAAGTATCTTAGTCCAATTTAATTAAATATCTTGTTCCGGCTTCACGGTTTGAAGCCCTGCTCAGCTGTCTAAATTATTTTTTCCTTTTTTTCTTCCCTTTATATTTCCGCCACTTTCTTCTCTTTCTTAAAAATTCTTATTACATTAGTCCCAGGGTACCTTTTATTTAGTTGTTGCACTCAATTGTCCCGGTTCTCATACTATCCACCTCTTTCTTCACTCCTGCACCATCTTAGTCCAGCTGGGTCTTCCTCTTCAGGGTGGCCATTTTAGACCACCGCTACAGTCGTCTTCAGGAGGAAATATTGCCAAGTCAAGAGGGGGAGATGTGGCTCCCCTCAACCTGGCTGGTGGCTTCCCCTTTCTCCACCGCCCCTCCGAGGCAGCTTCAGCCCCTAATCGAAATGATTGGGGTTTCCGACGAGAGAGCACGGACCGAAGCCATGGACGATTGCGGACTCCAGTCTGTCGGTGAGGAGGGCTCAACCGGAAGTCACAATGCCTCCAAGTTCTTGTGGTCTGTTCAGACCTCAAACAGTTCTTTGGCCCCTTCCAATAAATGATGCCATGTGCCTAAAGCCCATTTCACCGCAAATGCCTCCTTCTCCCAGATAGCCCACCCTCTTTCTGTTGGCATGAACTTCCGGGATGTATACGCACAAGGCTGTAACTGACCTTTGTTATTTCTTTGTAGCAACACTGCCCCCACCACAATGTCACTCGCACACAAATGTACCACAAATGGTTCCTGGGTGTTTGGATGTTTCAAAATAGGTTCCCTTGCAAACAAGGTTTTCGGGTTATCAAAGGCAATCTGACATCCATCAGTCCACTGAATTGTCTGGCCAGGCCACAGTTTAACAAGTTGTGTTTTCGTTTTCAACAGTTCTGTTAGAGGCAATGCCACTTGTGCAAATGTGGGAATGAATTGTCTGTAAAAATTGGCAAACCCCAAGAAACTCTGCAACTGTCTTTGGGTTTTTGGGGCTTGCCACTCAAATACCACTTTCACCTTGTTCGGATCCATCTCCAACCCCTCGTTAGAAATCCGGTAGCCCAAATAATCTAACGCTGTACAGTGAAACCCACATTTGGAGAGCTTCACATATAACGTGGCTGCTAGTAATTTCTTCAGCACACTTTGGACCAAATGTACATGTTCTTCCATTGATTGAGTGTAAATTAAAATGTCATTCAAATAAACCAACACTCTACGATACACATGTTCATGCAGAACCCTGTTGATCAGCTGCATAAATACCGCAGGAGCGCCTTGGAGACCAAACGGCATCACATTGAAGTGATAACTCCCTAGGGGACAAGTAAAAGTGGTCTTCCACTCATCCCCTGGTTTTATTCTCACTCTATAATAGGCCTCACACAGGTCTAGCTTTGTAAAATATCGTCCGGTTGCAAGGGTAGCCAAAAGGTTCTTAATCAAAGGGAGGCGGGTATACTTTCTCCACACAAATAGTGTTTAATCCATGGAAATCCACAAATAGTCATAAACCCCTGTCCTTCTCCCAAAATAGGACAGGAGCAACTATATGGGATTGTCCTGGTTGAATAAACCCCCTGGCCAGGTTCTTATCCAAATATGCTCACATCTCTTCCACCTCCTTAGGGGTCATGGAATACATGCAAGGTTTAGGGAGCTTGGCCATGGGAATCAGCTCGATGGCACAATTGGTCGTTTGGTGAGGTGGCAAGTTCTCACATTCCTGCTTGCTGAACACTTCCACCAAATTCTCGTAAACATCAGAGTATGGACGCATCTCCTCCACTAGGCCCTTGGACTTCTCGCAACCTAGTGTGAGCTTTGGGGGCTCAGGTCCCGTGCCTATCCTCAACTTTTGAAACCCCCCTTCCCACCATATGGTAGGCTCCCATTTGTCCAACCATGCCAGACCTAGAATGATGGCGTCTTTCATCTCGGGTATTACCACAAAATGTATATGCTCCCAATGAGCCCCTATTTCCAACCGCACTGGCTCCATCATAAGGGAAGCAGGTGCTCCCCCCAACATCGACCCATCCACCTATTCAAAGCATATGGGCTTGGGGAGTGGTATAACTGGTAAATGTAGGGCCTCGACTACTGTCCTACTAATCAAGCACCTCATGCACCCCATATCTATCAACACTCCATATCATCCCCTTCCTGCTGTCCGCACGTTCTCCACAATCACAGGAATAACAAACGGCCTAACGGGACTGCTCACCAATGGATCATCTTGGCTTTCGTCTCCACTGTCATATAGGCCTGAAACCACACGAGGCTGGGAACCAGCTACACACGGCCTGGTCTCCCGGGTTACTGTCATTTCACCAACCACATCTTTCTGGAAGCTCCTTGGGACCTTTCACTTCCGATGGTTCCATGTCCCAGTCCTCTCCCAGGAGTATCAGCCCTTATTATGCCTGAGGAGACCACATGGGCTGTCTGTTTCAGGGGAGCCACACCTGGCAGTGAACAAAAACATCTAATCTGTGGACGTCCTCTTTGCTCCCTCAGAACTCCCAGGGTAATTGAGCTAACATTGGCCAACCCAGGGACTTGCACTGGCTTCCTAACATCCTCTGGCCTCAGCCTGAATTCCTGCAGTCCTACATCCAATTCTACAACCATTTTAAAGCAGTCAGCTAACCTATGCGGCACCCCTCTATACAGACAGGCCTGATGCAACTCGCGATCTAAACCCACCTGGAAATGATGGATTAAGAGTCTCTCAGGCCACTATCTTAACTTACATGCCACCTGCCTGAACTCTTCCATGTACTCTTTGGCCAGCCTACCCCTCTGTTGAAGGGACATTAATTCCCCTTCCATCTGATGTATATGTGGCTTATATTTGAACTGCACCTGCAGGGTGTCAAGAAACAGACCCATGTCTTCCAATTCATTGATGTGGGCACTATGCAATTAGGCTACCCAATCAGCTGCCTCTCCCACTAACACCCCAGTAATAGCCACAATGATAGCCCACTGTGAGGGGTAACATGCCACATACAACTCCAAATGGTTTACCACTTGTCTGAGGAACAATGCCACCCTATCTGGGTTGCCATCAAAAGTTGCCTGCAAAGGGGGGGGACCCCACATCATTCACTGGGGCCAATAACCAACAGGCGACTGTCCTACCCAATTGGGGTCTTGCATCTGATACCTTGAAGGCACCTTGCCCCTACTCCCAGTAGAGCCTGAAGGCCTGGTGTCCCTGGCCCTATGGCCTGACAATCCCATGACCTCCGCAAGAGAAGAGTTGACAGTTCCTGGGGCCCAGGGTTCCTCCCTTCGTACATGCCTCATAGAAAAACTCTCCCTACTCCCCTGGGGAGCTGGACTGAAGAATGAGGTTCCACTAGTCTGCCCCCAAGTCTGCTGAGCCTCCTAATGAGGCAGGACAAGGGTACGATGGAAAATTACCAAAATGTATTATTATAATCAGTAGAAAGTGTTAAGCAGAGGTTGTCTAGTTTTAAATTGTTTTCTGTACAATCTTACAGGAAACTTGCTCAATTTATGATACATTTGTTTGTAACTTGACCTATGTACCAGATATTTTCCGTATCGGATCACAAGAGATGGTACCAGAAAATAACAGATGGTGTAAGATAATAACATATATAGAAAGTGTTGCTTAATCTCTATAGGGGAACTTCTCCACTTCTCCTTTTTCTGTCACGCTTGATATAACTAGATAATGTCAATGCCCTGGACGAGAACTGAGGTGATGAACTGCATAAAAGTCACACCTCAGGACTAGCCCAGGGTTCGGAATCTGCCATGCTAATGCTCTGAACCTTTGTGCAAATAAACCTGTATTCTCCAACCCTTCATGGTCTTGTGTCCTGATTTAAGAGCAAGATCTGCTGCAACATTTCTGGTGACCGTGGCAGGACACAAGGAGCCGTTGGGGCTCGCTGGACGGCCACCCCGGGCTGGGGCCCTGTTAAGGGGAACTTCCCAGGCGCCATCGGACCCTTCGTTCCGAGGGACTTCCCAGTGATGCAGAGTTCTGGTGATGGCGGTTGGTACCTCCAAGAACCACCTGTGAAGGGAAAGGAGACCAGGAAACTTTCCAGCCGGCCGGAGGGACGTGGAATTGTCAAGAGGTAAGTATTGGGTAAGGAGTAATCCCTCCCTGTAAACAGGGAAGGAGGAGAGGACTGATCACCTTCTCTTTAGACAAAGGCGGGAGGATTGTTGAAAGAATGTGTGGAGTGAAAGACTACTGCGGTTTCCAATGGTGACTGTGAGTGTCCAGCACCCTGGGCCAGTAGAGAACGAGTGACGTTCGCAGTTCCAATCGGAGACTGTGCTCATCCGGCTCCCTGGGTGGAACGTAAAGGTGTGAAACAAAATCCTTGGTGTTACCTTGAGAGGAGGGACCCCATACCCTCCTCTTGGAACCCCTTTTTCCTTATTGTCTTGTCTGGTGCCCTGGGAGGATCATGGGAGGGGGTGGCAGTATACCCCTTACTTCTTTGGGATGTATGTTAAAGAACTTTAAAATTGCTTATCAGTCTCAGGACTACAGCATTGAATGGAGTAGGCAGAAGTTGATTGTGATTTGTGTTATCATCAGATTGTGTTTGATCCTAATGTAGGGCACCCGGACCAGGCCCCATATATTGATGTATGGCTTTATTTGATCCAAAAAAACCCACCTTGGCTCCAAAAATGTACGGCAGGACAGTGCAAGGTTCTGGTGGCAGGTACCCTGCCACGCCGAAAAGGAAGAGGGGTTGTTCCAGGTTTACCAAGCTGTCCTGAGGAACTACCCCACCCACCGCCATATATGCCCTTACAGGGACTAGGAAGAAGTCCGAGACGTTCAGTTTCTTATGAGGGAGAGAGCCCATCGACATCAACAGGAGAACTGTGGTGCCTGTATATGTTGTCCCTGTCAAGCCTTTTCTGCTACCATTTTCAAAGGCTTGGAAAAAAACTTTTGCCAGGGAGTAAAAAGTCTTCCAAAACATCCCTGCTAATTAGAGGTGATAAACCGTGTTCTTCTTTGCTGTCAATGATGATAAAAATGAGACCTGGAAAGTAATCTAAAAACATTTTTATTTATAAAATAAGAAAACCTAACGGAGCTACATGTTTGCAACCTAATCTCCACCAAGGCATATAGAAAAAGAACAAAGGAAAATATAACAGAAGTTACAAAGGAAGTGAAGTATAAACTCTGTACACGTGCGCAGTGGATCAAAACATCACAAGACTATCTTATTACTATGGAGACAAGATAACACAGTGCTGGCTAGCAGACACCTGCTTGCTAGAATATGAGCTTAGAAGCTTAACAGACAAACCAAAAATGCAGTGACATCCCCTTCTTTTGTCTGTTAAGCGGAAATCAGATAAGGCACATCTTCTCACGCAGATATTTGTGCTGCGCTGCTGGAAGTGGTTTGCTGAGCATGTCAGCAATCTGATCATGTGTGGACACATACTGTAATGTAACAAAACCTTGTTTAACTAATTGCTTTATGTTCTTATAATGAATGTCAATGTGTCTGGACCTAGAACCTGTGAAACGTGTTTCAGAAATATAAACCACAGATTCATTGCCTGCCATCATGGTGATTGGCTGGATCGGGTGTGTCCAGATATCTGTGACTAAAGCATCAAACCACGTGAGAGAGTTACAAGCATCTGAAACACAAGCATATTCAGCTTCAGTAGATGAGCAAGAAATGAAATTCTGTTTACGCACTTGCCAGTAAACAGGACACCCATTTAAGAACATCATATAACCTGAAGTACTTTTACGTGACTTCTTATCACTTTCAATCAGAATCTGCAAAACAACATAATTCTGCATAATCAGTATGTGTAGGTTCTAACAACAACTTCATATTTTTAGTGTGCTTTAGATATCTCAACAACTTCTTAATGCATAACCAATGAAACTGTTTTGCCTCACCTACGTGTTGTGACAAAAGATTGACACTAAGTGCAATGTCGGGTCTGGTACAACTACTAATGTATAACAATGACCCAATGACTGAACGATAAAGTGTTCGATCTTCAAAATCAGGACTTGGTTCATGTGCCAGATTATGAAAATCTGTTTGCATAGGTATGCTAGCCGTTTTAGCATCCTTCATACTGCAATGATGCAACAGTTGTTCAATCTTATCCTCTTGTGAAAGACTAAACCCCTTCTGAGTTTTGTTAATCTGAACACCCAAATAAGTGTTAATGTGACCTAAAGATTTCAATGTAAAATATTTCTGCAAGGCTTTAGCAAAATTCTCACTCATTTGCTTATTTGGACCAATATAAACAATATCATCAACATAAACAAGAATTATCTCATATCCATTCTTAGATCTTTTTGTGAACATGCATTCATCAGTTTCTGACTTAATAAAGCCCATTGAATTTAGTTTATCAATAAGACACAAATACCACATTAAACCAGACTGTTTCAGGCCATAAAGACTTTTGTTGAGGAGCCAGTATCCCCTTCTTGCTTCCGGAACCCTGGAGGACCTCTGACGTAAATTTCTTCATCCAGGTCATCATTTAGATAAGCTGTTTCCACATCAAACTGGAAAACTTCTAAACCACGAATAGTTGCAGTAGCTAAAGCAATTTTTATGCTCTCAGTCCGAACTGTCGGTGAGCAAGTATTTGTGTAGTCCTCAGGATAATGTTGAGCGAAACCCTGAGCTACAATTCTGGCCTTGTATAATGACTCACCATTTGGCTTCTTCTTAATTCTGTAGACCCATCTGGTGCCAATAACTTCCTTATTTGTTGGAGGACTTGCAGGCGTAAACACCTTGAGTTTCTTTAGACTGTCCATTTCAGCCTGCATTGCCTCATACCATTTCTCTTGCTCTGAATCAGGAAGATCCTTAATTTGTGTGAACTTGTCAGGAGGCAGTGTAACATTACAAACCAACGGTAAAGGCGCTTTTGTCAATTGCCATGTATATTTATTTATTTATTATTTGGACTTGTATGCCGCCCCATCTCCGAAGACTCGGGGTGGCTCACAACTAAAACAACCACAATAAATAATTAAAAAGGAATTAAACAAATCACAAGCCCACAATAATACCTCTAAAATTTAAAATACCTCTAAAATTTAAAATAATTTTAAAAAAACCCCCAGGGAGGGGTCACAGTCGGATTGGTCAAACAGCCAGGTCTTCAAATCATGGCGGGAAGGTGAGGAGTCAGGTGGGGGCCAGGCGGAGCACCAGGGTAGTTGGTTCCAGAGGTAAGGGGATGTGACAGAATAGGCTCGTCGCGGCGGGACCGCCAGCAGACATTGACTGCGGACGGGACCCGAGGAGTCCTGGCCTGTGTGCTCGCACAGGGGCGGTTGGCGCTCGATATTGGCGGAGTCGCTCCCTTAAGTATTGAGGACCATGTCATGTAGGACTTTGTATGTTAAAACAAAACCTTGAATCTCACCCAGAGTGCAACTGGCAGCCAATGTAGACCATGCAGGAGGGGGTACATGGAGAATCAGGAACTCCCATCACCACCCGCGCGGCCGCATTCTGCACCAGCTGCAATCCCCGGATGGTATGCAAGGGCAGTCCTAAATAGAGAGCGTTGCAGTAGTCGAGTCTAGAGGTAACAAGGGCATGAGTGACTGTGCGCAGGGCATCTCGGTCCAGAAATGGGCGAAGCTGGTGAACAAAGCAGAGCTGGGCAAAGGCCCCCCTGGCGACGGCCCCCACCTGCTCCTCCAACCGGAGCCGTACATCCAGGAGGACCCCCAGATTTCGCGCCCTATCCACAGGGGGCAACACCTCTCCCTCTATGGCCAAAGATGGATACTCCTGACTGGGCCGAGATGCCGGTATGCACAGCCACTCAGTCTTGGCCGGGTTGAGTCGAAGCATGTTCCCGTTCATCCAAATCCATACTGCATCCAAACACCGGGTCATCAGGGAGAGGGCATCACTGATCTGGTTCGGGGTGGAGATGTACAGCTGGGTGTCATCCGCGTACTGATGGTATCTCACCCCAAAACCACGGATGATCTCACCCAGCGGCTTCATGTAGATGTTAAATAAAAGAGGAGAGAGAACCGACCCGCCCTCGGGGTCGACCTCTGCCCCCCTACTAGCACCGATTGCGACCACCCCGAGAGGTAGGAGATGAACCACTGAAGAACAGTGCCCCCCACTCCCAACCCCCGAGGCATCGCAAAAGGATACCATGGTCAATGGTATCGAAAGCCAGCGAGAGGTTAATAGGACCAGGACAGAGGAAAACCCCTGTCCGTGCCCTCCAGAGATCATCCATCCAGGCGACCAATGCCGTCTCCGTGCTGAAACTGGGTTCGGAAGCCCGATTGGTAAGGGCCAAGTAGTCCGCTTCATCCAGGAAAAGTGGAAACTGCGAGCCATCACACTCTCAACAACCTTCGCCAAAAGCGAAAGGTTGGAGACTGGATGAAAGTTGTCTAACCGGTGGGTCCAGGGCAGGCTTCTTAAAGGAGGCCTCACCACCGCCTCCTTCAAGGCGGAGGGAAAAGCACCCTCTCTCAGTGAAGCGTTGACAACTGCCGGAGCCAACCGCAGGTGGCCTCCCTGGAGGCATAAGCCACCAGGAAGGACACGGGTCCAACAAACATGTGGTGGAACTCAGATGCCACATAGTCCTGTCCACTCATCCTCGAAACAGGATCGAACTCATCCCAGATCACATTG
>SOZL01001328.1:0-45960 GCA_009733165.1 Naja naja
TCAGGTAACCCATGAGTTACAAAAGTTTCTTAAGTTGTTTGATAACAGCGTCTGCAGTGGTGGAAACCATGGGGATAACCTCTAACCATCTGGAGTATGCATCAACTACAATAAGGAAAGTGTGCCCTCTGGTAGGGCCAGCAAAATCAATGTGAATCCTGGACCATGGACCCCTAGGACATTCCCATTCTTGTTTGGGGGGGTGGAGCAGGCCTTACTTGCTGACAGTTTGGGCAGGATGCAACCCAGGTTTCAACCATTTTGTCTATACCAGGCCACCATACATAACTCCCCAATCCCTTCATTCTGACAATACCCGATGACCCTCATGTAACATTTCCAAAACTTTTTCTGCAATTTTGCAGGAATAACCACCCTGTTACCCCACAAAATACATCCCTCAAGACAGATAATTCAGTTTGTCTGGATTTAAAAGGTTGGGAAGCTTGAGGTAGATCATGTAGTGGCCAACCCTTTTAATCCAGCCTACAATAGGAGCCAATGAAGTGTCTTTGGCAGTTTCTCTAGCAATTTCAGCAGCATGAACTGGAAGTTTGGCAACAGTTTCTAGAAAGAAGGTGTAAGTTTGGAGCAGGGTCCTCAGTGTGCAAAGGAAGTGGGCAGCGACTCAAAGCATCAGCGTGCCCAATGTCTTTTCCGGTCTGTGAATGAGTTTATATGAATAAGCAGCAAGAAATTCAGTCCATCTCAGCATTCTTGGTGACAGGATGGTGGGCGTTGGTCTGTCCCCTGCCACAATGCCTAAAAGAGGTTTGTGATCTGTAACAATGGTGAACCTTCTCCCATACGTACTCATGGAACTTCTTGACTGCTGCCACGATAGCCAACGCTTCCTTGTCCAGTTGACTGTAGTTTCTCTCTGCTTTGGTCAAAGTGTGAGAGTAAAATGCAATAGGGGCTTCCTTCCACTGGGAAGCATGTGACTCAACACCCCCCACTCCAAAAGGGGATGCATCACAAGTCAATACTACAGGTAAATTCTCAGAAAACTGTATCAGGACACAATCAGAAGTGATTTGTCTCTTGATGTTGTTAAATGCAGCTTCTTCTTTTGTGCCCCAGACCCATGCAGATTTTTTATCCAGTAATCTGTGTAAGGGTTCTGCAGTGGTTGCTTTCTGAGGTAGAAACATATGATAGAAATTAATAAGTCCCAGGAATGCTTGTAAATCAGTTTTGCATCTAGGCCTGGGGGCTTCTTTGATTGCCTGAACTTTGGCTTCTGTGGGTGGATGCCATGTTTATCAATCATATAACCCAAGAATTCTACTTTGTCAGTTCTTAGTGTGCATTTCTCTTTTTTGACTTTTAACCCCGCTTTTTTGAACCTGGTTAGAACTTCTCTGAGTTTCTCGTGTAACTGAGTGTCATTTTCAGCAGAGATTAAAACATCATCAAAATAAGGCACCACCCCTGGCAACCCTTGTAGCATCCTTTCCATGAGGCTTTGAAAGATGCCTGGCGCCACACTTACTCCGAATTGTAACCTCTTGCATTTGAATGCACCCCGATGGGTTACAATGGTTTGGGCTTCTGCAGTTAGATCATCTACTGTTAACTGCTGGTATGCTTGGGCCAGGTCCAATTTGGCGAAGACTGTGCCCCCCAGAGAATGTAATAAATGATGAACCACTGGAACTGGATATGCGCTCTGTGTAGCGCATGGTTCAATGTCCCCTTGTAATCCCAGATTCTCACGGAACCATCAGCCTTGACTGGCGTGACTATGGGTGTTTCCCACCTGGAGTGGTCTGTGGGCTCCAGCACCCCTTGGGCTATAAGTTTATCTAATTGTTCATCAATTTTTTCCTTCAATGCAAAGGGTACCCTTCTGGGTTTTAATCTGATTGGTTGTACCTTGGGGACTAGGTCCCCAAGTACTTGCCTAATCCATCGCTGAAGACCTCTGGAAACTCAGACTTCAAGGACTCTTCCCACTCAGTGTTGCTTACGTGATTGATGCCAGTCACTTTGATGCCCAGCGGGTTGAACCATTCTAGCCCCAGCAAACTTGGGCGATCTTTATCCACGATGGTCAGGGGTAGGCGTTTGATGTGACCTTTGAACTTCACGTTGAATTCTCTTGTTCCAACTACTGGAATCTTGTTCCCTTGGTAGTCTTTAAGAGTTAATGCCTGCTTCTTGAAGTGAGTCTTCTGAATGTCTGGTATCAGTCTCTGAATAGTGTCCCATGACACCATGGATAAGTATGAACCTGAGTCCACTTCCATTTGGCAAGGCCTTCCTTCAATGAATACCTTGACATGCACTTTCCTGTTATTTAAAGAGGAAGAATGACCAATAGTTACTGTTTGATGAGTTTCATTCCTTCCATTTGCTTCTGTGTTGCCCCCATTTTCTCACTGGTGTTGTTTGGCTTGACTTCTCTGTCTTTGTTGTTTGTAGCAAACTTCCTTCTGTTTGGTGGAGTTCTGGATGATTTGCAGACTCTTGCAAGGTGCCCTCTTTTTCACATCGGAGGCAAATGGTGTCCAGGAACTTGCATTCAGTGCGGGGGGGTTTCCCCACAACCTATGCAGTGGAAATCACGCCTCTTCCTTCTCAGGTCATTTCTTTTCCGCTCCATTCTGAGTCTGTTGATTTCTTCTTCTTCTCCACTGTATTCTGACTCAGATTCAAGTTCATCAAAATGAGTTGTAGTGGTCTTTTCCCCATCTAAATGGCCCGTAGTCTTGTTCATCTTTCTCATGGCTGCTGCTGAGGATTTGGTGGCTTCTGCTGAAGATGCTTCCTCTATGGCTTCTTTCAGCGTGATCTTGGGTTTCATCAGTAATTTGCTCTGCAAAACCTTGTCTTTAAGGCCCAAAACAAATGATCGTGCATGGCCTCCTCTAAGCTGCTGAATTCACGCACCCCAATGTCTCTTAAACTTGCCACGAAGTCATTTATGCTTTCGTCTTCCCCTGATCGCGGTGATAAAACTTGTGTCTCTTAACAGGCACGATACTTGGGTGTAGTGTGCCCTTAAAAGCCTCTCTAGATCAGGCCATGCCATTACCTTCGCCATCTTGAAAACTGCCGGACCAATACGGAGAAAAACCGCCTTCTTCGCTGCTCAGAAATGGCGGCAGATCGCTTCCTTCCAAAAACATCTGAAACCGATCTGCATACGACTCCCAGTCTTCATTCTTGGTCGAATGGGGCTGGGGGGTGTTCAGCAGCCATCTCGCTCTTCTCTGTTTTGCCCTTCTCTTCAGGAAATCCCACCTTCGGCCAGTGTTAAGTTCATAGAAAGGCAGGATGCGGAGTGCTTCAACTCAAAGTTTATTGTGACTTCAGCTCAGAATGGACCCGACTGGCTCAGATGCGGCAGCTATTTATAGCCGGCTGCCGCGGCTGCCAGCCAATCAGAGTGCAGGGTTTTCCCGCACTTTTACAACCAATGAATTCAAACACTTTACAACAATACCCAGTCATTTTAAACTCTGCATACAAAACAGTCTTAAGTTCCTGTCCTTAGCTGTGGTAGACAGTTACTATCCAGAGCAAATGACTTTTCCCTGGCATGTGTTTGAGAAAGAAGTTTTAATGTGGGACGAATCCTACCTTATCGAATTTTCCACTGCATTCCAATGGAAAACTACCACTAGCAATTTGTCTGTCAAGTCTTCATGAGGTTTCCTTATGCAAAGTGGCTTGGGGCCAGTAGAATCTAAATTTGCTTCATTTTTCCAAGAAGGCCCAGTTCAGATCAATCACCTATGCCAAGCAGAAGCAGGCAGGCATGGGGAAAGGATTTCCATTCGTGACTAGCAGGAGAGACCTTGTAAGAATTTTTTTTTTTACTTTGCCAGGGAAGGAAGAAAAGAAAACCTCACTTGCTGACCGGGCCAGCATGACCCAGCTGAACCATGGCTGAAATAAAAATCAGCTTTATAATTTACCTCTGGCCACATGGAAGATTGCTTTATCACTCGTCTCTCAAACCAAAGTTTATTAATCCTTCCGGTCCTAACAGAACTAACCAATTCAGCCTTGAAATTAAGGAAAAGCTTCTTTTCTGACATTCTTTCTCTTCTACTACGGTGCAGCCTGTAAGTTTTATTTCAGAATGTCACCTATCACTTTTCATCTTAATCTGATTTAAATTCTGCCCATAACATGCTCAGGTTCATTTTTGTACAGCTTTATTTTCTTTATAACCATTGCCTTCTTTGTCTGGAAAGGCAATCTCCTCTTCTATTTTTCTTTTGATGTACTTATAGTGTTGCACTGATATCTCTGCCAAATCTTTTCTTTTTCAGGAGAGAAGTGTTTATCTTGCCTCTCAGTCTTTGTCTTCACAAGCTGCTTCTAAATTTCTTCTTGCAGGATAGAATGCCACCATTTTATTTTTCTTGACAAGTCCCTGAACAAGCTAAAGCATAAAGAATGACCAGAAAACTCTGACCTTCACCAGCATGTTCCCTTGGCAACAGCCAATTTGCTATTATGGTATTGAAAGTGAAATTCTGATCTGTTCATAGCAAAATAAGAGCTCCCTTTTCAGACTAGGTTGTAAGGAATTTAGAAGTGAATCTGGTTCTTTGAAAACAAGAACAAATGCAATTCTTTTGGGAATGAATAGTCTTCTGTGGCACTAGGTAGTATGACCTGTGATGGATCCTCTATTTTTAATTCCCTGGCTGTGGAAGAATTAAAAATAGATTATAATCAGTCTCCAAGGTAATTATGAAGATGGGAAGAAGCAGAAGAAAAAAAGAACCATAGACACAGCAGTAAATACTGAGCTATAAAACTGTTCATGAATCCACTGCAGGCTTAATAAATTTTTGTAACATATCTTTGGCCATACACATTACAAACTGTAAACTATAGACAGTATAGACTTACTTATGGGGCAAGCCCTATTTATGACCACATAAATAAACTTTCTTTTGTAATAAGATATTTAAAATGAAACCTATTCATGTTAAAAAGACTTAGTTTCAAATAAATATGGATAGATGGTGACTTCAAGATATTTGGGGTTAGTAGAAAAGGATTGTTAGACCTCAAAAGTATAATACTTATCCTGCTTTCCATACAGTGAATTGGAAAGCAGATTTATAGCTGTTTACCTATCTGAGATTGCAACATTTTTCCATCAATATGTGATCTAGTTTTTTTCAGGTTGAATAAAAATTATCATTGCTTCCATCTTTTATTACAAGACAATATATACTCAACTTGGGAAAGATAAATAATCAGTGGTAGAAGTTGCAAGCCAAGGTAACACTGAAGGAAAACATGAAAGCACCCACCCACTCCAAAATATACCACATAACGCAACCCCATTAGTGTAATCTCTTTAAAGGTTTCTCAGGAACCTTAAAGTTACTCAGATTTTACTCTCCATGACCACTCAGGGAGTCACAGCATTGGAGATGGAAACTTCCTCAATCCAGAAACTTGGACAGTCTTTAAATTGTGGGTGTTTGAGGCTGTTATCTGCACCTCTATAACTGTCTGGTTTGGTTCTCATTTGGTTGTGTCTAAGGTGGGACTGAAACTCATGCACTTCTGGTTTCTAGCTTTAAGTCTTAACCATTACACCACACTGGGAAGCACACCTACATGCACACAAACAGAAGAAGAGGGGGGGGGAGGGAGGAGGGGGAAAGAGAGAGAAAGAAAGAAAGAGAGACAGGGAGGGAAGGAGGGAGAGAGGAGAGAGAGATATGATAGTTCAGGAAGCTGCCAACTTTAATAAGATTCTCTATTTTAAACAAATGTGAACTATACAGTGCTATTATTAAGTCAATGGTAGGTATGTGTTGTTAAAAAAATTATTATTAAGCCAATTGTTTATGTGTTGATTTAAAAAACCAACATGTTTTGTCCTGACCCAAAGATTTTATATTTTATTTAAAATATTTTACCAATTCGTTGAACAATGGGAGAAAATGAGAAAAAGAGATGTCTATCAGATTTGCAGGTAGAGTGGCTAGGATAATTAGCACCTGAAGATTCTGCACCACTCTGAATGCAGCTCTGGATCTCTTGACAAAAATCAACAATGTTGCACAACTTAATTAAGTTCTCCCCAGCTCAGTTGAAACAGTAGCATCATGAACATTGTCATTTCCAGTGCTTTGAAGTTTTTCAACTTCATGGAGCTTGTGAGTGGTCCATTTCCTATTGGAGACAGCCCATTTTCCATCTTGTGAGTTCTTAAGTACCTTAACAGATTTTTCAGGGGAACAGTGGCATGATGTCTTTGCAACTCATCCACTCCCTTTAAAAAAATCTGTGTAAACATGTGTATATCTACAACATAAAATAAAGATATGGGTGGGATTTGGGCACTGAAGTCATATGGAGACTTCAGCTGGTACAAAATACAGCCACGCGGGTAGTGATGGGAGCGTCCCGATTCTCCCATATTACACCCCTCCTGCACGACTTGCATTGGTTGTCGGTTGCCCTCTGTGTGAGATTCAAGGTTTTGGTAACAACTTATAAAGCCCTGTATGGCTTGGGTCCGGGGTACTTGCAAGAATGTCTCCTTCCGCTGACAAACACCAATCGCCCTGTGCGCTCCCACAGACAGTGCCTCCTGGGGATACCATCAGCTAAACAGTGTAGGCTGGCGGCCCCTAGGGGTAGGGCCTTCTCTGTGGGGGCACCCACCCTCTGGAACCAACTACCCCTTGAGTTGCGCTTGGCCCCTGATCTCCACTCCTTCTGCTGCGACCTCAAAACATGGCTATTTTTGCAATCCGGCCTGGACTGATGGGGGATTGGGAGTTTTAATCTGATTGTTTATTTGGAATAATTTAATATCTTTTTAATTTCTTTTAACTTTTGTACTTTCTGTCTTTTATGTATGCCACCCTGAGTCCTCTGGGAGAGAGGGCGGCTTATAAGTCCAAATAAACTAAACTAAACTTTATTTATGAAGTGGGTGGATGAGGGCTTTATTTTGCTCTACACTAAGAGTTAAGCTGGAGTCGAGATTGCTTGACAGCCTTTGTTTTGTGCAGCCAATGTTTGGGGATAAGCAGCAGGGAAGATACCTGCAGGTCAACTTGAAACTATTTCTGAGGATTTGGGGATTGAGCATGATGGTAGTGTGGAAAAGTCCTTAAAAAAACATTCAGAATAATTTTGACAGGATGGTGGTGATGATGGTGAGCGCAGTGATTGGAATTCAGTATTGTAGGCTAATCTTGCCCACAGCCAACAGTTTGATTCTCACCGGCTCAAAGTTAATTCAGCCTTCCATCCTTCTGAGGTTGATAAAATGAGAATCCAGATTATTGGGGGCAGTATGCTGACTCTGTAAACTACTTACAGCGTGGTGTAAAGCACTATGAAGCAGTATATACGTCTAAGTGCTATTGTTATTGCTATACCTGCTATTGCTATGGAGACTTGGTTTTAAGACTGATCAAGAAATTGATTGTGAGAAGTATAATGTTCTGCTTTTAGAACAGGACCCGCCAGTACTTGCTTTCATGATACGTGAACAGGATTTGACTGGTGAAGGCTGTACTACAAGTATTACAAAAGCTAATGCAATTCTAGACTTACATTAGTAGAAGTATAATCATGACGTTATTAGGGGTAGTCCTCAACTTACAACCACAATTGAGTCCAAAATTTACATTGATAAGTGAGACAGTTGTTAAGTAAACTTTACTCCCTTTTATGACCTTTCTTGGCACAGTTGTTAAGTGAACCATTGCAGTTGTTAAGCTAGTGCCATGGTTGTTAGTACCATTGACTTTGCTTGTCAGAATGTCGCAAAGGGATCCCTTAACCCTGGAACCCTGGAACACATGAATGCAGCTGTCATAAATATGAACCATTTGCCAAGCATCTGAATTTTTATCACATGACTGCAGGGATGCTGCAATGGTTGTAAATGTGAAAAACGGTGATAAGTCACTTTTTTCAGTGCTGTTGTAGCACTGAATGGTGTATGTATAGTTATAAGTTGAGGGCTACCTGTATTTTATTGTGCTTATTGTACACTTCACCTTCATTTCTGGCCAATGCAATTTAAACAATAATCAAAACTTCATGTGGTTAAGTGTGTCCAAAGAAAGATGGTAAATGTATTTATTGAAGGTATGCGTTAGCCATCACTCAAGATCGTAACTTCTCCAAAATATCTTGCAACTTAAACTAGTCACACTAACTACAGGTTTATAAAACCACTTTATAATTGAATCCCTTTAACATAATCAAAACCAACCATAATCTCAGATATCTAAACATGGCACGTCCCATCAAGCCCTTGCAATTAAGTGCCAGAGAAAACATGCATGCTTTGAAAAATCTTTTAAAAGCAACCACAGATGGAGCCAGATGGTGTGGAGGCTGAAGGCCATGTCCAATGTGGAAAAGTTGAAGTAGTTAGATTTGTTTAGCTTGGGGAAGATACGATTAGGAAACAATACAATTGCTATCTTCACATGATTAAAACAGACTGCCTTGTAGATGTTCACACATCCCCGCCCCCCATTTATTCTGAAAATGTAGAATGGGTAGTAGAAAACATTGGAAAAAGTTCTTTGGGAAATAAGTTGTTTAATAGTGAAACAAAGTGCCCTGGAGACTCCTTTGTTGCACATTTTGAAGTAAAAATCAGATGACTATAGAGTACATGTACTTACTAGGTAATCTTAGAGAATCTTTTCAATCTATGATTCTGTATTACTCTAGCCACATATGGGAAGCATAAAGTGAAAAGGCTTTTATCCCTGGGTTTCATATCTATTTTTCTAGATGTTAGGGACCTCAGCCTGTGTGCAATCAGCATTAGAGGGTCAAGTACATAGGAGTCTGCTACAAGATCAGAGGGGAAAGCATGATGAAACATATGCTAAAACAACATGATGTTGAAAGCAAATACATAAGTCACAGGATTCACATTGTGATGTCATAATACACATTTTATCATTTGCCCTCTCCTCCCACTGACTATATGGACACTTCTGGGGGAAGAACGGGTCACCGAAGACATGACCCCCTTCCCCTTTCTAAACCTCACTACAGTATCCATTTTTCATTGTTAGGCTGATGTGGAACCTGTTGAAAAGGAGGACTACAAAGCATAGTTTGCCCATTAAGCCAGAGGAACAACATAGAAATGTAACTGGAGAGAACCCCGAGCAATTTTCAAAGTGGTCCCTTCAAGTTGTCATAAAGTCTTGGTGAAACACCACTTAAATGAAAGCATTATGGTACTATAACTCAATAATACTACAAATCATCTTTATGTACACACAAAGTTCAGGTGAAGTCAAATCTATTATGCTCAGATTCTTTTTCCTTAGTTTCTCAAATGTTCATTCTCTTCAAAAAGAACTTGAACTCAAAAAGAACATGCATTTTCATGGCATTGCTGCCAATGCCTGTATTTTTCACAATGTTCTTCAATATATACATTTTCTAAGCATATACCCTGCTATACATATGTACCTTGTACACATTAATTCCAGTTTGTATATTTACATTTGATGCATACATTTTTCTATTTTTCTTTCTTTGACTTGTGAACTGTGGTGTGAGGTTTGGAAAAGTACAGATTCCAGAAAACATATACATACATTCTGATTCTCATGCACAGTTGGAACAGCAATAATCTTTCCTACAGTCTTTCATTCCTTCTTGATGCATACACAGATACATATTTCAAGTCTCTGCTGTTAACCATCTTGGGAAAAACTACCAGACCCAAAAGTACTTCCCCCTCCCCAAGAGGTAATTGGACTTTCTGTTTTTTCTTTGAGGACTTTTTGCTTCTCATCCAAGAAGCTTCTTCAGCTCCAGAAAAGCAAAAGGTCTTCAAAGAAAAACCAGAAAGTTCAGTTGCCTCTTGAAAAAATAAAAGCACCTTTGGGATAACCATGACCTGGATGATTGAGAACCTCCATAGACATTTAGCGATACACTGACCAGAAAAGATTTCTACCAGTTAAAAATACATATAAACTATATGCTTTCATTTCTGTTATTATATGTTTATGCTATACTACTGTGCCTCTCAGAGAGCCTAAGACATTGTAACAATTCAAATCATCCAGTAGCACTCTAATATTATTTCATTTAATTGGTATCTCACTAATATTATACTAAAAAAAAATCCTTCCATAGCTGGAAAAGCATTTTAGCACTAATTAAAATTGCTACTAAAGTGCCAAATAGGGTGATAAAAAGATGCCATTGCAAAGGTTAGCATGAACATGTATGAAACTTTAAAGGGTTGCTCAGGTGAAATGAACTTTCTTCACTCAAAGCAATAGCTGTCTAATGCCCAATAAAGTGGGTGGGGTTGAGTGGGAAGAGCTTTCCTCATTTGGGTGGAAAATAAATTGCAAATCCAGTGACAGAACAATTATTATTAGAGCCAGAAGTCTCACATAAAGCAGCCTTTATATGTGCTAACTAGAGATATGTAGACGGCAATAGAACAATTATAGACGCTATAGATAACATTCAGACTATTCTTCCTTTTTGGAAGATAGATTTCACTTTTAATTAGAACTGTACTGAAATTGCTGGTTCCTTTTTTTTTTCCCCACTGCCAAAACATTCTTTGATTTGTTTTTCTCAACAGTCTTTTCTTTCTCCAGTTCAAAATTTTGCCAGCAGTCTTCAGATCACATGGCATGTTGCTATTGCATGGTGGTCATGGCACTGTGCCGAACATCCTTAGCACATACAATGACACCATTATATTTTGATGAATGTGATTGCCTGATCTGTGTAATCTCATTTGACAAGGAGTTGGCGGTGGTGGGACAGCCAACAGCAATAGTGTTGGCAGCAGCTAGGCAAGTATCAAAGAGGTATGAAAAATAACGCCGCAACCCAGTGCAGATGGAATGTCATATTTTCAGAAAATTATGTAAGCATTCTACTTTCTTGAACATTTTTTAATTTGGAAAGTCTGTTTTACAACAAGCTACAAATTAATGTGCTAGATTTTACCAACCCATGCAAGATATGTATGAAAACTGACATCCACATTTATTTATCAGAGCATACATTTTTACTGCTGATTGAAGGAGAGCTCTCTCAAAGTACTCTGAGGAATTATAGATACCTAGTCTGTTGTGGGGCCTCAGCTTGCAGAGGAATGGATAAGAATTCTAGGGTCACAAATAACTCTCCAAGTCATGTATTAGAATGGAATAGAGCTGGAAGGGATCTTGCAGGTTTTCTAGTCCAGCTCCCTGCTCAAGCAGGAGAGCCTGCCCTATACCATTTCAGATAAGTGACTGTCTAATCTCTTCTTAAAAAAACTCCAGTGATGGAGCGCCCACAGCTTCTGAAGGCAAGCTGTTCCACTGGTTAATTGTCCTCACTGTTAGGGAGCTTATCCTTAATTCCAGGTTGCTTCTCTCTTTGATTACATGCACACCATACTGTTCCTTTTCAGGGTAATTGTGATTATGCAGGGTGCAGATGCTGAGTAATGAATAGTAAGCCACAGAACTTACAGGCATCAGATAAGAAATAGAAAGAGAAATGACTATACACCAATATTAGTCACTCCATTATGTGCCCTCAAGTCTATCCTTTCAAATCATCCTTGCTTCCCCCATTTCTCCACTTTGCTACATACACTGCTTATTATTCTTTGAACTCCCTTTTCTCTCTTTTTTTAAGAGCTCAACTCTAATGCTGCATTATAGTCAGAAACGATGAACTAGTGTCATCTAGATTGCTGAGAGTAGGAATAAATGAAAATGGGAATCTGTACATTTGTTATTATTGCATGTTATGCTTCAGTGGTAATAGTACAATTACTTCTTGGTAAAATAAAATATACTATGCACCTCAAATTGGGATACTGCTATTCATCAGCAAGCCACAGAGTTTATAGAAGTATGATAGGGATCAGCACTTGAGAAAGTTCATATTATGCCTGTATATTTAACCTGCCGCCTCTTGGACAGGAAGATAACACTTTAACTGATTGAATGACTGATTATGAACCATCAAGTTGATGTCAAGCAACCAAACAGAATTTTTTTCTGGGATGATCTGTCTCTGACTTGGTTTTTCAAGTTTTCCAAAAAGCACACCCAGTGTTCCTGCACCTGAATCATCTTGCTTCTTATCATAGTGTTATTCCCTTTCTTTCCACTATTATAGATTTCTCAAGACCTTCACAAATGGCATCCAAAATATCATATTTTGAGACTGATTATGTGTGCTTTGTATGAAAAACCTGGGTTGATTTCTTGTATGATTCCTTTGCTTGTTTTCTTGGGTATCCATAGTATTTTCAGAAATCGTCACCAATACCCACATTCAAATTCAACAGTGTTTTTATTCTGCTTCTTTAGAGTCTAATTCTCATTTCCATGTAATGTCATAGGGAACAACCATGGCTTGCATGTTTCTGATTTTTGAAGGCATAGACACATTACAGCATTTGAATAATTTCCAATGCTTTCAAATCTCTATCAAGTACTAATCTGTGGTATCTTTCTTGATAATTAGGTTTTTTTATCACTGAAAGTTGATCCTAGAAGGTAGAAACCTTTTTCTTCTTTAATACCTTTATTTCTAGTTCTAAGGCTAGTTGCCATTAATTGTTATCCTTAGTTTGGATTTTACATTTGATTATTGTTTGATTTTATTTTTCATTGTGCTTTTTGACTTTCATTCTAAGAGCTTTCAGATCATTTGCATTTTTATCTATCAGAATAGTATCATCAGCATATTTATCAAGTTATTGATGTTTCTTTTTTCAATTTTAAAACCAAGGTTATCTCCTTCCAGTTCATCTCCCTCAACACTTATTCAACATATAGACTGAATAAATATGGGGACAGAATATAGCCTTCTCTCAATCTTTGGTCAACCTAAAGCCAGTCTCTTTTACATGTCCACATTTATCTGGACTTGTGGCTTCTGGATCTTATAAAGGGTTTGCATGAAGAGAACATACAGATTCTCTGTAACCCCTATTTTTAAGGACATACTGTATGATGAAATTACCTACCTGGATAATGAAATATTTGCAAGAAAAAACACCCCTAGTTCAACACTGAGTGACAAATACCCTTGTCTATTGGGAATGAAAATAAGCTTTCATAGTTGACCCAATTAAAGACAGTTCTATAATCAATAAATTTCATATTGATTTATTTTTATAGTCTTGACTTCCTTAATTATATAGCATGAATCATCAACAATGTCTATTATTGACTTCGCTTATTGGAAGTTGGCTGAGAAGGTTGCAAATTGCAATATTGTGACCCCAGGATGCTGCAACCATCATAAATATGAGCAGGTTAACAAGCACCTGGATTGCAGTTACATGATCACAGGGATGCTGCAATGGTAAAAAAAAAATATGAGGACTGGTTGTAAGTCACTATTTTCAGCATCATTGTAACTTCAAATGGTCACTAAATGAATGATCATGTCAAGGACTACCTTTAATTTACTGAATTACCAAGAGGAAGAAAAGGAAGCACAATACAATCAGACTTGCAAGGTTCTGTTATTAACATTTCTATGGAATTGATTTCTTGGTTTGGCCTATCTAGTAGGGCTATATAGTGGAGTTGACAAAAAAACAAGATTTTAAGCACACTTTTTTCACTTGCTATCCCTCCATTCCCCACCCCTGAATTCCCAAGACCCTGGATTTTTGCTTGTAATATAAGTTTCCTTTTGCATTTTATGTTCTTAATGTGAACAATGCTGAGGAAATAAGGTAGCGAAGGGGAAAAAAGGAAGGAGAGAAAAAATTGAAAGGGAATTGCTTGTTGGGAGACAAGGCTGAAGACAACAGGAGCACTTTGTGTGAAAAGTAGTTCACTCTTTTCACAGCTCCTTAATAAGTTAATAACTTATTAGAGATTAACATAACACCTTGAGGCACAGAAGACATTGCCTAGTTCTTACATTACCGAGGCTCTATTGTAATTCCTTTATCACTCCCCCCTTAACTCAGCCACTGCCTAACCACCTGGGGCCATACTAATCTAACAACATAAGATTCAATTACAAAAGACTACAATAGCAGTACTTTTTCTACTACATCAAATTGGTACTCATCAGCATTAATGATTGAGTGACCATCAGAAATCACATTTCTTAAATAGGCAGGGATAAAAAGCAATCAAACTGCCACCAACCATATTTCCTTATTAGTGAGTTCTTAATGAAGATGTCTGCTATGAAAGGAAATAGGAGATAAGGATGGAGAAATCCTGGATGTTTTTGGTTTTATTTTATTGTTAAATTTGTACATGCATGTGTGTTCTTGTGATATATAAAGTATACACACCAGGGAATTTGCAATTATGATTTGACCATTATATTGTAGAAACTTACTCAGCCTAGTGCCTTCTAGATTTCTTGGTTCCATGACTCCCAACATTCTTACATAAAATATCCATTGACTATTTTGTTTTTAAATTCTGGAATCTTGGAGTCCAATACTCAAAATACTATGAATCTAGAATAAACACAGTATCGAAATTGGATCTGTCTATGTTCATGTTTGTAGAACTGATAGTGAGGTTATTGAAGTGGAGGAGGGTCTCTTCTGCCTTTTACGATCAACCTAAAAGTGTCTATACCTACATGATCAGAATAATGCAAACCATGGCATTCCTTGTGATACTCTATGGAAACAAAAATTTGACACAGTTCTAGGCTGCATAAACAGAGGGGTAGAATCAAGAGCACATGAAGTGTTAATATCACTTTAGAATGCCTTGGTAAGGCCACACTTGGAATACTGAATTCAATTTTGGTCGTCACAATGTAAAAAAAGTTGCAGGAATTGGATATGTCTAGTTTGATGAAAATAAGAACTATGGGTGACATGATAGCAGCTTTCCAATATCTCAGGGGTTGCCACAAAGAAGAGGGATCAAGCTATTCTCCAAAGCACCTGAGGGCAGGACAAGAAGCAATGGGTGGAAAATAATCAAGGAGAGAAGTAACTTAGAACTAAGGAGAAATTTCATGACAGTTAGAACAATTAATCAGTGGAACTGCTTGCCTCCAGAAGTTGTGAATACTGCAACACTAGAAGTTTTAAAGAAGAGATTAGATAACCATTTGTCTGAAGTGGTGTAGGGTTTCCTGCCTAAGCAGGAGGTTGGACTAGAAGACCTCCAAGGTCCCTTCCAACTGCATTATTCTAAATTCATACTTTTAAATTTTGGTGTTGCAGAAGACTCCTGAGAATATTGTTGACAGTCAAGAAAAATAAAGACATGGATCATTGCGTTAATCAAAACAAATGACCACATTTAAATGATCTTACCTTAGAACAAATACCTAGTTCTCTTCAGGCTTTAATGTTAAGAAAGGTGGAAGAAAAGAGGAAAAGAAGATGATAATCAGCAAGGTAGACAAACTCAGTGACAGCAGTGATCACTGCACCATTGAAATTCCTGAAGCACAATTGGTTATGGATAGATCATCATGAAGGTGGTTATCTATCTATCTATCTATCTATCTATCTATCTATCTATCTATCTATCTATCTATCTATCGTCTATCCATCTGAGTTGCCAATGAGTTACACTTAGTAGAGTTTTAAATGACAGAGAATTCTTTTTCAGTTGGACTTTGCATGTAATATGAGTAATTTAATTTCTGTAAATCAAAAGTTAACATCATACATTTTGGTCTATATAAAGCAGAGGTCCCCAATCCTGGTCCACAGCCTCGTACCAGTTCACAGCTCATTGGGAACCAAGCCATGCAAATGGTGGGTGAGTGCACAAGCTTGCAAAGCTCCATTTGGACAAGTAGTGGGTGCGTGCACAAAGCCATTCCCTCCTTCCCTGCTGGTGCCTTTGCCAGACAGTGTCAGGATTCCGGCGATTGCCCTAATTAAATCATGAGCCTCAAGCCAACCAGCCAGGTTGGGGACTGCTGATGTAAACATATATTGCCATGCAAAGTCCAACTGATCTCCAATGTTAAAATGGGTTCAAAAGAAATAAGCAAACAATAATAGCCACATAACCTTTCAACTAAAGAAACTTTGTATATTATTGGACCTCTGAACACTATATGTTCTACATGCTCATTAACAGATATTTTGTTGTTTTCAGGCTAATTACAAACTCTAGGCACCCTAGGCACCAGCTCCCAAGTTATTTCCTTGTTTCTCATTGCAAAGAGGTCACCACACTCTGGGTTACAGTACATTTAAAAAATCTGAATAGGCTTTTAAGTCAAACATTTGCCATTTAGATTAGATCACTCAGAATTCAGATGACAAAAACCATAGAGTTTGGAGAACACTGTAGAGATCTAGGTTCAGCTTCCCAATCATTGTGCTGGCCGTTACCTTCTCAGAGTGCCTGTCTTACAAGATAAAAATGGGAGACACATACCTTGAACTTAATGGAGGAATATAAAGGGTTTGTGTGTATATGTGTTATTAGATCAATACATTCTAGGATGAAAAATCATGTAAAGTGTTAGTACCACTTTAAAATGCCTTGATATGACCACACTTGGAATATTGCATCCAGTTTAGGTTGCCACAATATTAAAAAGATGTTGAAATTCTAGAAAGAGTACAGAGAAGGTCAACAAAATGATTAGGGGACTGGAGGCTAAAACATGGTTGCAGGAATTGGGTATGTCTAGTTTAAGGAAAAAAGGAGTAGGGGTGACTTGATTGCAGTGTTTTAATATTTGAGAGGCTACCACTAAGAAGAGGGAGGCAACCTATTCTCCAAAGTATCTGAAGGCAGGACAAGAAACAATGAATGGAAACTAATTAAGGAAAGAACCAACCTAGAACTAAGGAAAAAGTTCTTGACAGAACAATTAATCAGTGGAGCAATTTGCCTCCAGAAGTTGTGGGTGCTCCAACACAAGAGGTTTTAAGAATAGATTGGACAATCCATTCTTAAATAGGATTGTTCCTGAGTAGTGGTTTGGACCAGAAAATGTCCAAAGTCCTTTCCAACTCTGTTATTCTTTTATTTTTTATTGAGTTTATGGACAGTGGCATACTATGTGGGCCTCTTTTCAAAGGTCTTGCTCCATCAGGAAGACACCATCCATTTTTGAGACTGTGATTTAGGAATAGTCAGAACCATAAAATGGAGAGATACATATGGCAGCAATGCTGGTGATGCAACAAGAAGCTGAAATGTGAAGCCACTTCATCCAAAAGGGCCAGGACAGTGTAAATCTAATACATAGCTATTAGAACTTACCATAGATCACAATAACTCTGTCATTCTGCATTTCCTAATCCCCTCCACTGATATGCAGCAGAAGGCTGCTAAATCTGGACTGCAAGAATTCAAATGAACAATATACGGTAGAAAAGATATAAAGAAAATGCCGACTATTTCCTCCTGTCTAGTGATCACCTGTTTTTTTTTCCAGCACCTATTTCTTAGCTCTAAACCAGTGATTCAGTGCAGGGGAGGGAAAAAACAAACAATTGCCCGAGCACCAGGCTGGGGCATTTATATTTAACAAAGGAGAAACCATGCATATTGGCACTTACTGGAAGCAGCTATAGTTTTAACACATCTACTGTAGACCTTAGAATTTGTTGTACTAGGCACGTTTGGATAAAATAAAATAGGTTATAATGATAATATTCAAACTTTGAAAGGACAGTCATAAAAGAGACAGAGAACAATAATTTACCAAGCCCTTAATGGAAGGAGAAGAAACAATTGCAGCACAGTGGATTTAAACCCTTAATTTTAGAAACATTTCAGCGATGAACAACATAGCTGAAGAAAGTGATAGAATCCACAAAGGTGATAAAAAAGAACTTGGAGAAATATTTGGTACAAAGGATTTAATTCAGAAATATTCTGCTTTTTTCGATTCAGTGGTCTTTGTAGAACCATTCCGGTTCCATCTTCATGTAATTACATGTGAAAAATCAATAATTTACATAACAAAGAATGTTTCCAAACCTTAATTTTGTAGACTATTTTAAAAATATTTCCAGGAGTCCCTGGAAGAATGGAATAAAGCAGAGGACATGATTGTTGCTTTCTGTTTCATTGACATAAAAGAACAGCCTTTAAATCAGACACTTTTCAGCCAACATTGCACACTCTAGTTTCTCTGGTGCACACACATCCGAGTTTCTGGCTCTATAGAAAAATGAAATTAAAGTAAACGGGATACACACAAAAGAATAAATGATGAAACTGACATCAGAAATGGCCCTGGATACTTCAATGCCCATAACAGAAGAATGGATGGAAAAAGTGATGAAACTGGCAGAAACGGCAAAATTGACTGTTTTAATTAGAGATAAGAACATATCAAAGTTTGTTCCTACTTGGAACCTGCGTCTAGATCTTGTGCTCAGGATATTAAAGAAAGAATTTTTAATGGTAGGTTTTGTGGAATGATATAGCTTGTTGTTATAGAAATGACTAGTATTAGTTAGTAACGTAAAATGTTGAGCTTGTAATTTTATTTGGTATATTTTTTTTTTCAAATACTTTATTGACTATTATTGCATTAAAAAAACATGAACAAACAAACTTACATTGAAAAAAGACAAACTAGACACACAAACACTCACCATTAAAATATTAAAAATATTACATTCAATTTTGGTATATTACTGTGCTGAAAAAAGTTGGAAGTTGATAATTGTTTTTTTCCCCTTGTACCTCCACTGATCCAATTGTACTGGATGAAATGGTACTGGATGAGAAAAAGCTTTGCATACAGTATAAGTTAAAGCATCTATTCATAGAATCTTAGAAGCTGGCAAAGACTTTAAGACCACTCCTGCATAGTGCAAACAACTTCATGGCTATCTAGCAACTCTCTAAACTGTTTCAGGGAAGGGAAACCCACTACTAATTAGTTTTACTGTCAAAACTGTTGTTAGGGTTTTCCCCTTCTAATGCTCAGTCAGAACTTTCCTTGTTGTGACTTAAACCCAATATCGGTATGTCTTGAACTCTGGAATGGTAAAGAGCCAGTCCAAAACTTAACTACATACTTTTCAGAAGAGTATGGTTAAGTGATGGGACATACATGGAAATACAGCAGATTACATCAGAAGGCTGGTTATTATCTTGGAGAAATAACAGGAAAAGGACTTGCTAACCAAGAACGAAAGTGGATTAGGAATTAGTAGATCAGTCTAAATATAATTTGTTAAAGTTTTGCCTGGATTCAGTCACAAATCTGTTCCACCTGCAACATTTTGCAATTCTCCAAAGAATGAAAAAAGCATTTATTTTCATATTCAACTTTCCCAAATTTGTATATATGCATATTTTCCCTAAAAGCTATACTTTCAATTTTATGCACATGTTTTGACTTAAGAACTGTATTGCAAAATACAAAATAGAAAACACAATCCTTACCTGGACCCTGTTAACAATGTGGACAATAAAGATTGGATTAATCAATTGAAAAATATAAGCCTATAAAATTCTCCAGCATTCCTACTTAGAGTATACTTAATACTTTCTTGTAGCTGTCTATAAAAAGGATTGGGAGCAGTGGGCAGATTGTAAGAAGTATCAGTCTTCATTAACAGTGGGATTAACTCCTGAGGTTTTTCCAAACCTTGACACCTTCCAGATGTCTGGATTCATCTCCCAGAATCTCCCAGCCAGTATGTCTATTGCTGAGAATTTTAAAAGCCAAAGATCATAAACTGGAAAGGTGTCAAAATTAGGGAAGGGTGCCAGAGATGGAATTATCTCTCTAAGGAAAGAAATTTAAACCAGTATAGCAATAAAGCACTTTCCTAAAACAGAGATCAGGAAAAGGAACCATTCAGTGATAAATGGCTAGAGAACACTTCTGTAGCCAGAATACTCCTATGGCTAGAGAATATTTTCTAGAAGTATGATGTCATCCTTTAAAAAAAAACCTACCAATGTTTTTTGGTGGTTACTATTTTTTTCCTGCCATTTTTGATATTTTAATATGCACTGGAATAAAATTTCTGGTTGCATTAGGAAAACGCAAGACACTGCTTTGTTCAGGGTACTGCTTTGATCATGCAACTTCAACTGTGATCACTGCACAGCAACAGAAGCAAGGGAGATTGGCACTCAACCAAATGTAAACAATTCTTCTGAAGAGTCTCAAAGATGCTTTTTCAGGAGGCAACTGGACTTTCTTTTTTTTCTTTGAAGACGTTTCACTTCTCATGCAATAAGTGATACATCTTCAATATCTTTGCTTCTCATCCAAAAAGTGATACGTCTTCAAAGAAAAAACAAGAAAGTCAAGTTGCCTCTTGAAAAAGCAGCTTTGGGACAACCATGACCTGGAGCAGAGGTCTCCAACCTTGGCAACTTTAAGACTTGTGGACTTCAACTTTAAGACTTGAGTTGAAGTCCACAAGTCTTAAAGTTGCCAAGGTTGGAGACCTCTGATCTGGAGGACTGAGAATCTCTACAGACTTCTCCTGAAGAGTGTGAGGAAAGGACAACCAATGAGAGAAGATAAAGGCAAGTCAGTCCAAGGGCTGTGACTGAATGGTACCTTCTTCAGGCAGATTGAATGAAGCCAAGGAGGAATGCTTCAAGGAAATGGTTCCTTTTGTGATCAGATCAGATTCTCTCCTCAGTTCCGGCATCGCTTGCTCCAGCCAGGCCAAGAATCATCTAAATCCACGTATAACTAAATGTGAGACATATCATTTCCACTATTTCCTATTCTCTCTTTTTCTGAATGTTCTTTTTCTTTCTTCTAATGATCCACCGCTACAAACCGAAATTTAACACAGGGAACTTGCAGGATCCTCACCAAGGCAACAGAAAGAGTTTCTTAGGGATTTCTTTACTACCGACATTCAATGAAATTATTTTTTTTAGGTTTTCTTTAAAAGTAAGAAGTAACAGTCACTTTACATTGCTCATTGCAGTATTTTTAAAATCAGATGCAGTCTTTAGAAGCTGGGAGTAGAACAAATGAGCAACAGTAATAATAATACAATACTATGCATGTTTTCTGAGAAGTGCCATTGTATCCAATTAAGCAACATGTACCCCTGGGACCCCAAGAAATCCCCAAGCTCCTTTTCATAGCTTTTAGAACCTATTGAATCCATGACTACTTAAAACTCATAGCTTATGTCTTGCCATTCTGAAGTAGGAAGAAAGGTATAGTATAAGCTCTAAATTTGGCATGCAATAGGTAAAAAAATATAAAAAAGGCTCAAAGGAGATTGAGAGGAGGAGGAGAGTATGAGGAACAGGCCTGCTCCACTCACAAGTAGCATACTTCATTGATCATCCCTAAATGTTACAGGTGGGCACCAAAAAATTGGCAACCCCTAAATTAAACTTATTCTAAAATATCTGTACATAAGATTGAACCAGAGACAATGCTGAAGAAACAAGAAAGTTGCAGACATCTAAGGGAGAACCCATATACAGGCATATTCTTTTCCATCTCTAGCAGCAGAAAGCCTTAATTAAGTATACATTATCTTGAGTTAACAGCAGCAATTATCTTTCTCTCTCTCCCTCTATCATCATCATCTTGATCATCATCCATCTATTTATTGAATAAAGGGTAAATGAATATAAATAGGATGAGCAATATTTCTGAAATGGGCTTAAATAAGATTGTAATCCTATTCAGGATTATATGGGAGTAATTCCCATGCACTGAGACTGCTAACGATTCATATGTGGAATTTCATCTGAAATTCCTACTTAAATTATTCCATAGGGATTGCCATAAAAATTAATAGATTAATTTCATGCTATTTTTATAGTGCAATATTTTAATATTTATTTATTTATTAAATTTATATGGCTGCCATCTCACAAAAAAGGTAGGGGATGAACAGACTGAGCTGGAAGTCATCAGTTGGAATTGTTGCACAGCCACAAGACCCTCTAGTCCAGCCTCTGGGAATTCTATTGACCCTTCTCTAATGCCAATTTAATTTTGCACATTGGTTGTTCAGATTCTTGTGTATAGGTAGCAATAATACACTCTTTTGTGCCTTGAACTCAGCAAATTTATTTTATTTTTTATTTTTATTTATTTATTTTGTCAAATGCTTACAATATAATAGAAATAAGAATAAACATAAGTTTAAATATAAGAAATAGGAACTAATAATTGGGGGCAATAGGACAGGGATGGTAGGCACGATTGTGCACTTATGCACGCCCCTTACAGACCTCTTAGGAATGGGGTGAGGTCAATAGAGGTTGGTTTGAGGGTAAAGGAGTAGGTGTTTGAGAATGCAACAACAGAATCAGGTAGTGAGTTCCAGACATTGACCACTCTGTTGATGAAATCGTACTTCCTGCAATCAAATTTGGAGTGGTTTACATTAAGTTTATATCTGTTGTGTGCTCTTGTGTTGTTGTGGTTAAAGCTGAATTATTCATTAACTGGTAAGACATTGTAACTTACACTTTTATGTACTATGCTTAAGTCTCTACTCTTAAGTCTCAAATGTTCCCAGTTCTTTGCACCTGATAGAAAGTGACTCTGGGTGGAGATCAACAATCTAGTAAAAAACAGTAAATATCACCTCCTTGGCTGACAAACATGACTCTCTTGTGTAAGAAGAAAGATAAGCTTGTGTTTATCTGCCATATTTTTTTTCAATCTGCTGCAGAGACGGCATGTAGTTGCCACCTGCTATAGTATCTTTAATGTCACGTGGTACACCTGTAAAGGAAAAATGCACTTGTCACTGCAAGCCCATTGCTAAAACAATGTCACCTTTCTCCCAGGTTTCTTTTGATTCCTCTCTTGTGTAATGTCTGTTACATGCTTTGTATCTAATTAAGACACATTGTCCAGCCAATTGGGAAGAAGAAACTAGCAGAAGCTGTTTTACAAATAGAAACAATTCTTGTTCATTATGCCTTAATTGAGGCAACAAAAAGGTGCTGGAAAACATCCATCAGAGATATATTCATGCACATAGTTGGAGGGGATTGGATTTAGAAACTCATAAAAGGAACATCAAATGTTCCAATCAAGAGTTATACAGGCAATAGTGAAACAAAGACTTGGAGACACAAATACAGCAGAATTAGCCCAATTACAGATTATATGTTTCCGGGAAAACACATTCCTTGGCTTTCATCCAAGATTTTTAAAGCACACTTTCCTCCTTTTATAGTCATAGCACAAAAAGTTGATTCTATTTGTTTCTCCTTCATTACCTCCAGATGTGTTTTCATGGGGGATATGTAAACCAGGCCCAGAAATAGCTAAGAATAAGGTAATGTTGAAATGAATGCCAGCCAAAACTCTTACTTATATCTGAATTAAGACTATATTGAGAAGTGGAAAATTTATCAATTTATCTTTTCTTTCTTGTTCTTTTGGTGGAGTCTTTTTTTTTTAACTTCCAAGCATATTTAAGTCTCAACAAAAAGCCCCACCATTATAAAAGGTTTTGTGGGGAAATTTGAGCAAGGTTTTCAGCAATACAGCATAGGAAGAACCTGTTCCAGCATGAGATGAAACAAGTCCTTCTTGAATGTGAATTTTCCTTTTCTTCATCCTGGGCTGATTCTATTAATTTTTATCTTTTAGTTAATTAAAGAAGAAAAATGTTCCTGTATGTGTGAAAAAATAGTCATAAGAAGAAACATGCTGGGTCAAATAACAGACTGATTCATCCAACACCTAGTGCAGAACCAGATATACTAAGTTCACTGGCAGTTCCCATGTCCCAGGTTCTCCAGAAATTGGTATTAAGACACATGCTTGCATTGGGTAATTCAGGCACTAGATAGAATTCTTGCAATTGCACTATGTAGGCATTGCTGTTTTTCAGTCCTTTATTAAAGGTATCTTCACAGCATTCTTGTGCCTTTGCCACCAGATAATGTGGACCCAGAGGTGGTATTCAGCAGCTTCTGACCAGTTCTGGAGAACCAGTAGCGGAAATTTTGAGTAGTTCAGAGAACCAGCAAATACCACCTCTGACTGGAGATTTTACAGTATCCTTCCCCTGCCACGCCCACCAAGCCATGCCCACAGAACCCATAGTAAAAAAATTGAATCCCACCATGGTGTGGACCTGTTATTCTGACCTACATTCCTATAGTTTCATGATATTGGCTGCTGATGAGACTTGAACTCTAAAACATATGAAGGCACCAGCTAGAGATACAGGTAGTCCTCAAGTTATGACCACAATTGGGGCCATAATTTTGGTTGTTAAGCAATGTGGTGGTTAAGTGAGTCATCACAAGATGGGGCCCAATTTTATGATCATTTTTACTGTGGTTTTTTTAAGTGAATCGCATGGTTGTTAAGCAAATCAGGCTTCCCTAATTAACTTTTGGTTGACAGAAGCTGGCTGAGGTCACAAATTGTGATCACATGATAGTGATAGCAATAGCACTTAGACTTATATACCACTTCACAGTGCTTTTTATAGCCCTCTCTAAGCAGTTTACAGAGTCAGCATATTGCCCCCAACAATCTCAGTCCTCATTTTACCCACCTTGGAAGGATGGAAGGCTAAGTCAACCATCATCCGGTGAGATTCAAACTGCCAAATTTCAGGCAGCTGCCAGTCAGCAGAAGCAACTTGCAGTACTGCACTCTAACCACTGCACCACTGCAGCTCTTAGGATTAGGGTGAGATGCTGCAACTGTTGTAAATGCCAGGCAGTTGCCTAGCTCCTGAATTGCAATCATGTGACCATATGAGAGTTGTAACTTTGAGGGTGAGACACTTTTTGTGTGTGTGTCTGTCATTACTTCAATTTGTTGTTAAATGAACACTAATAGACCAAGGACTACTTATATAGTCAGCATCGATTACCCATTGCCCGGTGCGCTCCCACAGACAGGGTCTCCTTGGGGTACTATCAGCTAGACAGTGTCGGCTGGCAATTCCCGGGGGTAGGGCCTTCTCTGTGGGAGCGCCCGTCCTATGGAATCAGTTGCCCTTGGAGCTGCGGTTGGACCCTGACCTCCGTTCCTTCCACCACAGCCTGAAGACTTGGCTGTTCTAACAAGCCGGCCTGGACTTGGGGGGGTGGTGGTTTTTAGATGTCTTAGGTTTTAGTGAGTGCGGGGTTTTAGATATTGTTTGGCTTGGGTTTAATAATTTTTAAAATAATTTTAAATTTTGTAATGTGTGTTTTTATGATGTGAGCTGCCCTGAGTCCTTCGGGAGATAGGGCGGCATATAAGTCCAAACAATAAATAAATAAATAAATAAATAAATAAATAAATAAATATGTTAATCCTGTCCTCTTTCTATTTCAAATCTGTGCAGATTCCCCAGTAAAAAAAAAGCTACAAGGTATTTTTAAAATAAAAGTTTGCAAATATGCCAGTTTTTCTGATAAAAGCCTGTCCCCTCCAAAAATTAGGTGATGGTGATTACAAAGAAACATGCTGACATTTCCATATATATCTTCATCTTTTGCTTATAGCCTGTGGTTAACATAAACTCTCCCCAATTCCTCTATCACACTTTCTGTACACCTCTATTTTCCTTAATACATTAGTCTATTCAGTTGTTCCATTGTCAGAATGGGTAGGCAAAATATTTCTGGAGGGCAAAAATTAATTGAAAACTGGGGATGGAGTCCTACTTCAGGTAACCAGAAAAATGCTAAAATGATAGACTTCTGGACTTACTATTTTTTTAAAATCTATATTCTGGACTGAATATTCTGCAAATCATTGCCTAAATGTCTGTGTGGATGGAATTAAAAAAAAACATTTCATTAGATTATAGAATAAAATACAAAAATATAAAAACAAATAATAGGACACAGAGGGGAGAAGAAGGGGAAAGAAAAGTGAGGGAGGGAGGGGGAAAAAGCATTGACTTCCAATTCCCGCTGTTGCAGTACAATAAAACATTAGCATCATACCTCAACTTTTTACTTTTCTGTAATAATATAAACTAGTCGTTTCTCTAACAACCAATCAATCTAATCTGTAAAACCCAAAATAAGTAAGGACTGAATTTTTTGAACTTGCTTAAGGTGAAGCCAACATAAGTAAAAGGCAGCAAATACTTAAAAATAGTAAATGCGGGTATGTCCTATCTCGAATATATATGAAAGATCCTTGTGACTGCCATCAATATTCTATGTTAAGGCAAACTTCTGGGGAAACAATGACAGACTGAGGATGACTTTGTAGAGCTGTGGCAGAAAGTGGAGCCAGTGAAGGAATCAGCTCCTCAAACTACTCTCCAGATTAAGGGGAAGACTTGAGATTGTCCAAAGTGCTCCTCACAAATGATCCTGGTATGATCCCATAAAACAGAGTTCTCCAGTGAGTTTTAGAGCAATGAAAGTAGGGGAAATCAGCTTTGCTCAACCAGTTTTGAACCTCAGAAGGAAGCTAGATTCAGCCACTTCCTCTCTTAATTACCTTTACTGAAAATGGCTTGTAAATTGATTTTTTTGGGGGGCTGGGGGAGATATTAATAACCTTCAAGGACAAGTTTTCTTGGATGATTTTCCTTCAACTTGCAGCCAAAAAAGCTGTATGTAAGTTTAAAAGTTATGTTTTAACTTCAGCAGAAAAGATTAGATTAGAATACTGATTTTAAAAAGATAGATGGAGGCCAGATTAATTAGAAATATGATCTTAAAATACTTATAAGGATACTTCCTACAGTTTATTTAAAATTCCATTAAAATATATAGGATTTTTTTTAAGTGTTGGATATCTCTCCCTGGGAAAATGTTCAGGATGAGAGAAAAACACAGTAAAGGAGAACTTGAAGACTGATTACTAGAGGCAACCAGAAAAAATTAAAAATTAAAATTAAAGACCACTAACACAGAATAGAGTAAAGCATTTTATGTCCAGGTAAATTCAAGGATATTTGACAACAATATATCTAGAATTTTCTTTCTCTTTAGACCAGGGCTGTCAAACTTGCAGCCCGTGGACCGGATGCATCACACGCTCACCACACCCATGCCTGGTTTAGTGAAGGGGATAAAAGTCATTATATGTCACGTGATGCTGCTATGACAATGTAAGTTTGACATCCCTGATTTAGACTGTCAGATAACAATAAAAATGGACAAAAGAAAAGATAGAAAAGGATATAATGGAAAATCAAATTGTTTTGGATATGGATTTAAAATAGTCAGGATACAAGACTGATACTGACAAAGAGGACCTACAAATCAATTCAGCTGAGGTTTTAATAGTTAAAAGCAGTGCACAAATAATGAAAAGAATGATTTGAATATGGGGATTTAGTTAAAAGTGACTGACAATTTTCTTACTTTGGATTTTACAAAAGAGATGTGTTGTACATATGAAAGAATTCTTGAGAAAAAATAAATTCTTGAGAAAAGGTAAAGAGAAAAAGAAAAGAAAACAGCTTTGGAGACATCACCTAAAAAAATAAACATCAACACTTTTAAAGTAAAATGAAGGTTTACAAAGTTGCTTTATTCAACCAAGGTTAAAATGTATGATTCTTTTTTTCCCCTAGAAGTTTTAATGGTTTTCGTTGACCAAGACTAAATGATGAGGCTTTAAGGATTTTTAATAGATGAGATATGGGAGGAAGAGAGTTTTTGTTGCATTTTTAGAGACTATGATAAGCTATGCTATTAAAATTGAGAGGAGATGAAGAGAAGATGATAAGAAATTAATTTATGGGATTTTATTTGAAGGGATTAAATATTAAAATTTTTAATATGTTGTTGTTTCTGGTAAGTCCTAATGGAATTTTTCTTAGCTAAGTTTCAGTGATGAGATTTTAAAAGATTTGTTTATAGATATAAGACATGGAAAGACAATGTTTTCTCCATTGCATCATTAGAGAAATGGCAAGGTACAATGCAAAGTGAAGGAAATAAATAAGAAATTATTTTACTTGTTTAATCTCTCTCTCTCCCTCCCTCTCTTCCCCCTCTCTCTGTATACATATACACATACACATACATCATATACATATTATAGAAGTATATAAATATGGTAGCTTCTAATGGACTTTTCTGAAATAAGATTGAATAATGAGGCTCTATTATTTGCTAACAGATAAAAGATGAGATATAGTATGAAGAGATTTCTGGTTGCAATATTAGAAAAAATGTTCAGCTTTTGAAAAGGGTTTGTGGGGCTTCTGACTGGGATAAGGTAGTTTTCCACTGGTCATTAGTAAGATATAGAAAATATTTCTGGGATTAGGGATCAATTGTGCAATTGATCACTGAATAATATTCAGCAAATGACATTCTGGTTCTACACTTCAATAGAAAACAAAAATTCAGTATGTATAGCAACATTCATTTTCTAATGAAAAATATCATCATTAACACTTCTCAGCCAAAGCACAGCATTAATGCTGTCCTAAATTGTAAGGGTTTCTTGGTGTTATTGTTATTTCATATTTAAGGGCTACACATATTTAAAAATAACACATTACATGTGAGAAAAACCAGAAGGATGTTTTTCCTATGGAAAAAAATTGTCCTATTTAAGAAAAGACAAGTAGAGCAAGAATACATAATGGAACTATTGTCAACCTTTGAATTTCTACATTCATAAATACCAGAACAATTGAAATGTCACAAATGTGTAATTTTTGATATATAATTTATCTCCTTTCTTTGTAATTAAACCTACACCTTCATCTTCTGCAGGTATTCATCAAATTTATTCTACAAGATCAAACCACTTTTGTTCAGATACATTACCTTCTTAGTCTTTCACAGACACAGAGCTATTTTTGTAACTAGGTGTAAATTCATGCTCTTTTATCATTTGCTGCTTTTAAATTCCAAGTTTCATATGTGAAGGTTATCATCAGAGAAGTCCATAGATATTATAGATCATAACTTGGTCAATAAAGTCTTTCACATACTTCCTAATAATATAGAGAAAGTTACACATCTCTCATCCCATGTAATAGATGGTTGGGCCCTTAACTTCCCTTCCCTTCATGGTCTATTGTTTTATGGTTCTTAAAAGGATTTCCTCTCCATACAGAACAATTCCTGGCAAAGCACACTAGGATTTTTAACCTGGGTGACTCTCAGATAGAACATAATAGCTGCCCTGTGCCGTATTACTGGGGGCCTCTTTTATGAAGCAATGAGAAGAAACTCTGTGCAGACTCTCCAAAGGACAAATTGAAAACTGCAGCACAGGTTGTGAGGCTAAACTAGTATTCAAATTGTCTAATAAAAAAATAATGTGAACTGCCTGCAGCCTAAAGAAAATCAACCACTTCTCAGCTACAGAAATTCTGTGAAGAATTTCAAAGGCAGTGACAGCTTTTTGAGGTAGTCCAGGGCAAAAGTAAAAACTATGAGTACTAACAGCATCTTTACTATAAAGTTACAGTAACAGACTCTTGCAAGTCTGAAAGCATTTCTCCCTCCCCCCCCCCTTTTACAGTATTTTCAAGAATACTAGGGAGGGTCCCTCTTGAGATGCTGCCCAGGCTCCTTTTCTTTCTGTAGGCTGAGACACCTTTTCCATGACAGTTGTAGGTTGTGGCTCTTCCTTCTGTCTTCCAAGGTCCCACAAATCATTGTAGGCAAGCATGATGGGTTCTGAAACATATAACCAAAGTGGCTTTGATGGAGTCAGGTAAGAAATGACAAACTTATAACGGCAGCATGAGTGGCTGAGGCATGCCTTGAAGTGATACATCCAGAGCAACCTGAGCCAATGCAATTTTAAAGGCTGTAGGAAGGAATTACTTATCACAGCTTCCTTACACATTCTTTAAGAAAATGCATATGCCTAAACCAAATGGAACTGACTGGTTCTTATCTGGAGATTATTTGACTTCTGAAGGCACAGCTTGAAATCCAGTATTGTTATAACATTATTTTTTAATGACCCAAGGGCAAGTGGGGAACTTGATTTTTACATTTAGTTAATCTAAATAATTCAAGCATGGATTAATTCAGCCATATTAAAGAACATTGGTTGGTTACATCTTTACCTTGCAGGTGGCTAATTGCTTTGAGAGCTGTAAAATATGAGCCATATTCAAATGACAGTTACATGAACACTGACCTCGTAGAAGGTGAGAGTGAAATTGTATTTGCCTCTCAACCTCACACGTTCAGCTAGAGACTGATGTGTGTTTATAACCTATGCATATATAAACTTTTGCATGATCAGTTTCTGTATTCCCTTTCTTATATATGCACAACAGAGATAAGTAGATATAGATATTCACAACCTGCACATGCATAGGTTCTATTTTCACCAGTGATGCACATGTTTCCCTCTGTCCCATTCTTGTAATCTCTAGGGCTCTTTCCTCCCCTATGCGGTGCTGAAATTCACTGGCACATCATTGATATTTGATATTTGCCCTGCTTCTTATTTCAAGTACACATTCATACACACAGTTTCTATAGAAATTAGCACAGTCATCCTCAAGGGCAAAGAAATGACAGCAGTCCAGGAAAAGCTTGGTTGAGTGGCTTTGCTTTTAGAAGAGCTTGGAGGAAAATAGTCAAAATCCAGTCCAAATTTCCAAGATCCAAGCCAGGATTGTTAGCCAGTTCAGAGGTCAAAATTTCACAAATGTCACACAAGAACTAGAGATCAGATGGTTGATTCCAACACATGATCAGGGATCAGGGATGCCTCTTGAATAGGGACAACTCTCTATAATCTCCAGGTACAGGGATTTGGAGACCTTACGTCTTCATTATCTGACTGCTCCAGATTTTTAGGTGGAGCCTGTGTTTGGCCAGGCTCAGGTGATTTATATTTTGAGGCAGTGCCTGAGTCCTGGGCCATGATAGAAAAGACTGAGCAAAGTAGGATGAGCAACACAAGTGAATACATATGGGACCAACAAGCATATTTAAAACAAAAAACAAAATCGGGTAATGGGGCATAAATGGTGACTTCCTTTGGTTGTTTAAGAAACTTTTGAACTTTAGTATAAGAAATAGTTATGATGAAAATGTTGGTTGAAGATGTGAATATACAAGTATTTTTGGATGTAGATAACACTCCATTTTTGGCTAAGAGTCTGAATGATCTGGGGCAAATGTTAAATAGAATGTATGATGCAACGCAGAGCATGGACTTGAAAAACAGTGTATCAGATACCAAGATAGTCATGCTAGCAGGGAACATTTAGTGAATGATGACAGGTTGTATATGTTAAACATGATAAAAATAAAGAAATCTAGCTCAGGCTGTTAATTGCCTGCACTTAAGATCCAGCTGCCTACAACTGCTGTAGGCTCGAATCCCACCAGGCTCAAGGTTGACTCAGCCTTCCATCCTCTTGGGGTAGGTAAATTGAGGACCCAAGATTGTTGGGGGCAATTAGCTGACCTTGTAAAAATGCCGCTTAGTAATAAGCAGGCATATACAATGGAATGAAGGCTATTGCTGAGCACACTGGGTTGTATCCCCAAAATTGTAAGCCGCCCTGAGTCTCCGGAGAAGGGCGGCATATAAATGTAATTAAAAATAAATAAATAATAGCATATCTTGATGGAATGTTTATGTAACATGAGAAAACTGTGAAACTTAAGGCAAGTAAAATCATGGATAGTGCAAGATGTGTAATATTATAATGAAACTCCTGGATCTATTGCCTCAACATATGTTTCAAGTTCAATGGGAAAATCTATAAGCATCTATAAGTAATCTATAAGCAAGGTACCCTGATGGGATCACCCATATCAGGACTAATAGCAGAAGGAGTCATGCAATGACTCGAATTCATAGCTCTACCCACCATCCAACCAAAATTCTGAACATGCTCTGTCAATGACACCTTCGTCATCATCAAATGCTCCCAAATTGAAGAAACACACCACTTACTAAACAACATATTCCCTGGGATCAAATTCACACACAAAGAGGAAACAGACAACAGACTCCCATTCCTTGATGTCAACATAAGGAGACTAGGCAATGGAAAACTAGCAACCTGTGTCTACCGAAAACTCATGCACATGGACCAGATCCTCAGCTTCACAAGCAACCACCCCACTTCACAGAAAAGAAATTATGTCCAGACCCTGTTCAAAAGGGCCAGGACACACTGCAGCACCACAACACTGAGAAAAATAGAAGAGAAACAGCTGTTCAGTGTCTTTCTCTGTAATGGCTATCCAAAAGAACTTCATATTCCGACCCACAGCACCCAAACCACACCACATATCACACACACACACACATGCACACACATGTATATATATATCACAAAGATAAGATTTATGTATATATGTATTTGCAAGCATTGCAAGGATTTATAGGCCACTTTTTCTTTAGGCATTTTGGTTTTGTACCAAATTTTAGCACTTAAGCTGGAGAGAATTTAACAGTACTTGGCCATGTTCAAGGGAGAGTGTTATAAGCAACATATACAGATCTTGCACTTCTGTGAACAGTTAAGGAATATGTCCAGAATGACCACAAGCCATAGGATGCAAACAGTGAGACCTGGCATTTAAAAGGATGTGTTCTGTAAGTTTCCTCCCATTTGCCTTTCAAAAGCAAGTGAACAAAAGGTGGTTTGAATTAGCATTCTAACATATCAACAACCTTTTGGAAAGCTCTTAAGACTTGGCAGTTTTCATGGGCATGAGCTTCAGAAGAGCAGTTAGCTCCATCTGATAATTCCATGACTAGTTTGGGGAAGTGTTAAGAAAGCAGGTTAGAAACTGGGAGCTGTGAGTTATAGTCCTTCCCCTGAGGCATAATGCCAGCCAGGCCATTCACCATCTCTCAGCTCTAGGATGAAGGCAAGGGCAAACCACTTCTGAAAATCTTGCTGAGACCAGGAGTCAGCACTAACATGAAGCCTCTCCCTTTTTCTTAATTACCTAGGCAAATGATGCTGAAATATTTAAATCCAGGACAGCAATACAACATTCAGAAGCAGCCCAGGCTGGCACATTCCTAATTCCCTGAACTAGAAGAAGGTAGAGGAGATACAGCACAACCAGATTTGCAAGATTCTGTTATTATAACTAATCTCAAGAAAAGTAGTTGCGCTGACAGTCAGCCATTTAATTTTAATTTTATTTATTATATTTGTTTTTGGTCTTTATCTATTGTATTTGTTTAACACAAATACAATAAACTTGTGACTTTGGGCAAGATGGATGGCCATATAACCCATGCATATAAATAAGAAAGATTTGATATGCCTAAAAAGTGCATGAGAAGGAAAATCAAAATAAATAAATAGTGGCTTTCTTTTTTAAGCACGATGCAGGCACTAAGTGGGTAGAGAATCTGAACTGGAACCTCAGGAAGAAGCGGTTTAACCTAGAGGTGGCATTCAGCTGGTTCGGACCGGTTCTTGCATACTGGTAGCCAAAATTTTAACTGGTTCGGAGCACTGGCAAATACCACCTCTGGCTGGCCCCGCCTACCCACCCCCGCCATTACCTCTCCTATATTTCCTTGTTTTTTAGCTCAGCTGATTTGCATGGCAGAAAGGAGTGCCACACCTCAGCTGAGCTTAAAAACACTCCAGGCAGTTCATGAGGTTGACAGAGCTCCGTAGTTGTGCTGTGCACATGTGTGTGAAACTCGGGTGCTTCGCGGTATTGGCGTGCCTCAGCTGAGCTTAAAAACATTCCAGATAACTCACCAGATTGACAGAGATCTGTATTTGTGCCCCATGCACAAAGCTCAATTGATTTGCGCTATTGCCGCGCCTCAGCAGCTATCCAAGGCAGCTATCCAAGGCAGCTATCCAGCCTTGACAAAGGTCAGTATTTGAGCACTGCGCATATGCTGGTAGGGAAAAATTTGGAAACCCACCACTGGATTAACCCCCTTCCTTTTGCCAGTGTGGTCCCCCATATTATGTTTGACTAAAAAAGAGGAGGTGACAGATGTAACAGCCCTCTATATTCACTGTCTTTATGATAATTACAGTATATAGCTAGAAAGAACCAAGGTTCTGATATAACTAAATGTTGCCGTTTCTTCACAGACTTCATGGTATTTGTCAGCCATCACATTAGAATGCGTTGCACTTGGTGTCTGCTTTAGATTTATTTTTATAACACAACTTCTCCACGTGGGGCCTGTGCTTTGGGATGGGAAATTCGATATGGCTTTGTTTAACAGTTTCTACTCAGTCTCCAGCCTTCCCTAAAAAGAGAAGGTGGTTGAGAAAGTGGCAGAAATCCAAGACAATATATTTTGCACCAATGTAGAAGGAATTGGGGGGGGGAGGTTATTTCCCCAATTCCAATTTACATCTCACCCTACTTGCTGTGTAATTTATTTGCATTTTGAGGAGATGCAAATCAGAGGCCAATCTGCTACTCTTTTTAGCATTTATCTTTTTCTCTGGAAATCATCCAGTTAAGCAGAGAGATATTTCCACAAATCAAATGATCTTCAGTTCTACCCATGAAATTTAGCTCCATCTATTAGATGTTCTTCTATGTGAATTGTTCTGAGTAATTCACAGTTAAATATGCATTTTCCCTGTTTTTCACTTTTAACAACTGTGTCCAATTTCTGTATCTTTATCTGTCTTATCTCAAGTAAACCCTTTAACTGAAGTTAATTAAATTTCTTTACATAGCTATTCGGCCTCCTCTCACTTACTTTGTCTTTGCATTTTATCCATGATGAAGGTTCTAAGGTGTTTTTTAAAAAAAAGATACCGGAAAGACTTTATGAAGAAAAATGAAAGAAACCGGGGTGACTGTATAAGAAGTTTTCTAATGAGCTCAAATATAAAATAAACATGTATAGGAAATTGAAGGAAGGATAAATTATTTCTAGCAAACATAATCAAGGAACTGAAAAATGTAAGGAAAGTAGCAAAAGTTCCAATGTTACAATGAATTTGCTGTAGGTTTGTGGAGATTGCTAAAAACTATAAAAAAGGACAGGATTTGATTTGATTTGATTTGATTGGACTTATATGCCGCCCTCTCTCCCTAGGGACTCAGGGCGGCTTACAATAAAAAATAACAATACAATTAATTAAAAATACATTAAACTAGTGAATTAAGCCCAATAAAGATTAAAACCCAATAAAAGTTAAAATAAGAATAAAACCCCACCCCTTACCCTTCAGTCCAGGCCAGACTGTTGAAACAACCAGGTCTTTAGGTCATGGCGGAAGGAAAGGAGGTTGGGAGCCAACCGGAGCTCCAAGGGGAGTCGATTCCACCGGGTGGGTGCTCCCACAGAGAAGGCTCTACCCCTGGGCACCGCCAGCCGACATTGTCTGGCCGACGGCACCCCAAGGAGGCCCTGTCTGCGGGAGTGCACATGGTGATTGGAAGTCGACGCTGGCAGGAGACGCTCCCACAAGTACCCTGGACCCAAGCCATGTAGGACTTTGTATGTTATCACTAACACTATACCTGGAACAGGAAAAAGTAAGTAAATAGCGAGTCTGCTGATTGAAGATAATAAAATAATGTTAACTGAAATTGTTCAAATCTTGTTCTGGATCCCAAAAAGGAAATAGTATGTGACCAGACAAAAATAAATGTGATAATGAATTGGAGCTCAAGAAAACAAAGAAAGAGATGGTAATGTATGGTAATTTCTTTTGTTAAGTAAAGAAAGCCTTCAAGCCTTGTCTACAGAAATTCTCAATCATCCAGGTCATGGTTGTCTCAAAGGTGTTTTTTTCAAACTGGAGTATGTTTTTTCCCCACGAGGCAGAAGAAGTTTCGCTTCTCATGAAGCTTCTTGGATGAGAACTGAAATATCTTCTTCCTCAAAGGAAAAAAACATGGTCCTTTTGCCTTTTGAAAAAACACCTTTGAGTCTTCAAGCCTAACATCATTGCATAGTAAAATAATTTATAGATATAATCACAGATCTCCCTCTCTATTTTTTTTTTAATTTTTGAAGAACAGGGAAAATGCAATGAGATTAAATGAAAGCAAATTCCTCAGAAACAGACCCAGTATATCCAAATAACTATAGACTTTTCAACTTGACAATGACATTTAGAAAGCTTCTAGAATAGAGAAATTAATTTTGTAAATATTTAGAATGAAAGTGTCCTGTTGTAGTCCTACACATTTCTTGAGGACAACATTTGCCAGACTAATCTTATCTCCTTTGTTGGCTGAATACTTCTTTGCTTGTAAAGTTCACCAGAACAATGCAGCTCAATTTCAGTACGTTTTTGACAGGTGCCCCATTATATCCTTGTTCATAAGCTGGTAAGATGTACTATGGATGCTACTTCTCTTAGGTGAATTTGTGATAAGACTGTACCCAAAGAATATTAATGGCTGTTCATTAATCTGAAAAATGATAATTTGGTTTCATAGATTCTGTCCTGTACCCAGTGTGGTTAAATAGCTTGAGCAATATCTTTGCATCTTGTAGGAATGAACAACTTTGGTGGGGGGCTGCATCTGGTCTTTTAAAACTCTTTTTTTGGTCCCATGGGGCTAAAGAAGAATGACAATAACAGGGTGATATCTGTGTGTAGGCTCAAATGTTCACTGCCAGTTATTTTTTTAAAACAAACTTTAGGTGCTTGTTGTTATTGTAAATATCCCTAAAAGAGATAGATTAAACCTACCAAAGATTTAATACATCGATGGATGGATGGATGGATGGATGGATGGATGGATGGATGGGAGAAGGGAGGGAAGGAAGGAAGGAAGGAAGGAAGGAAGGAAGGAAGGAAGGAAGGAAGGAAGATGCTATGAAAATCAATTATTCTGCTACCTAAACTGCAGGTTCCATTCCCTTACCTTACAAAAGGTAGAAAGGGTAGCTTAGGGATAGCAATTCCAATATCATCAGAAGTCCTTCCAGAACATGTGAAGCCAACATTTGTTCCCATTATGCATTGAAGCTCCAGATGGATACCATAACTGTGAAGATATATATAAAGTAATTTTATCCCTTAAAATTTTGGAGGTCCAAATTTGGCCCCACCAACTTTGGAGGTGTTACTTTCACATAAGGTTTCATAAAACTTTTGAGCTAACAGAAGTTGTACAACCTTGCCTAAGGATGTTGATTGGATGAGTTTAAACAACCAATTTATTTTTCATAGGTTAATGTAAAGTTCTTATTTGGTGAAAAAATAATAATATTAATCAGGGGTGGGATCCGACAGGGTTAACTATCAGTTCAGTGATTTATGAGGTTTGGTGATTTATGATGTGCTTCCCTGCACACTGCGCGTGTGCCTGTAAATCATCATCAGCTTGGTGCCTGGACAGCTTAGCAGCACTGTGTGCTGAGAAGGAGCCTTTGAAAAAGCACTTTTTTCCTGCTTTTTTAACTGCAGCTATGCCTCGCACGGCAGCTGCGGTTGAAAAAGCAGGAAATAAAGGTCAGGTAAGAGCCCAGGCAGGTGGCTGGGCAAAAACATCAGCAGACATAGAACTGGTTCTATGTCTGCTGCTCTTCAGAGCTACTGGTTCTACAGAGGTGGACAGAACCAGTAGAAACCCACCCCTGAGATTACTAAGGTAAAAATAAAACATGCAAGCACAATGAAGTGAAGAGTCTCACTCTCCTTTACCACAAGAATTATGGATTTGTATTGAGTACAAATTAAACTTGAACATGAGTTTATGAATTTAAATGAGTAACATGGGGTTCACTCCCAAGAAAGACCATATACTATTCTGCATTTATACAGAACTTCTGACCATTACTTTTTTAAGAATATAATAAATATAGAATGCATCCAGATGCTGGGGAAAATCATGAGGAGCTTGCAGAGCAATTCTTATGAGGAGAAAAAAAGAACTGCCTTGGTTCAGAAAATATGATGATTAATAAGCAATATGAAAACTGCCCTCATATCTTTGAATGACTGTTGCTTGAAGATGAAATCCCACAAAGGCAGCCTGAACATTGTTATTATAAATAACTAAAGCAATAAATAGCTCCAATAAATAAGTTCTATATCAGCATATTCATATGACAAGAATATGATTTCAATTGACAATGAGGATTCATTTAGCATGACTTGGCTAGATTACTGCAAAGTACTTTACATGGAGCTGTCTTTGAAGACTATATGCTTAATGACTTGGATTGCCTCCTCTGATCAGAATTTATCTGCCTGGCATGATCACTCTGGAAGAAACTGCTTGGGATCCCCCACTTCTATGAAAGGAGAAAGAAGAGAAAGCCTTCAGTTTGTCATGATGGCACCCATTCTCTTGCAGAGCTTTCCACATGAGGTTTGGTTGACCACCTCTTAGGCTACTTTGCAGAATTAGATAATTTAATCAATGCTGACTATTGGCCATTTCTACGTCTTAGTATATTTTTTGTTTTGCTTGAATAATTTTAATGATGTAAACTATTGCAACAGAGTGAATGCAACAGGCTCCAAATCAGACAGAAAGATGGAAAGTTCAAAAGATAGAAAGGAGGATAGAAAGTTGGAAAGATGGATTCCTGGTTCCCTAAAGGCATTCATTGGCTTTGAGCCAATCTTAATAAAAAGCTTTGGGGCTTCAATTAAGTATTATCCATCTCCATGTGGCCATATAAAGTTGAGATAATCAAGGCCACAAACAAGCAACAAATTCTGGGCATGTATTAAAGACTGAGAACCTTAGCTGGCTGCGTACCCTAACAGGAAACAGAAACTGGACTTTAACCATCTGTGATACCCTGTGGGACTCTAACCATCCATCCTTCCAGAACATGCTTTAAAGTCCAATAAACATTTGCTCTCTTTTAAGTGGGTGATAGTTATCTGGAAGCAGCATGTGTGCTGGTGCTTGTTAATTAATATACTAGAGTAAGCTGAGACATGGCCTGCATGGCAATTGAGCAAGACAACAGACTGCAGGAATTCTTCTGCCTTGGGCAGTGAAAACATAGTGATGATACTGTGATGCATGAGTTAGGATAATAGAGGATGGCAACTTTTCTGACAAGTTGTTGTTGTTTTTTACTGTACTATGGGGAAATACTATCTAAGGTAGGAGTGAAAAATGTGCAAAAAGAGAACCAATTTTGCATTTGGGGCAGGATATTTTAAGGAGCAAGACCAAGTTTAATTCATAAAATTCAAAAGCCATTGAAAATAAGCTCCAGCCCTGTTTTGAATTCATTGTTCTAAAAATGCCATGCTCTCAAACTCAGGAATTTCCCAATCCTGGTCTGTATGAGGCCCATATTGTACTTCTGAGCTAGAAAACCTGATGGTCATTTAATTGAATTCTTTATTGTCATTGTACATATTGTCATTGCACACAGTATACATACAATGAAATAAATTTAAATATATACATAAGATAGTAAGTTATGGAAAAAGCATAGAGGAAAATAATATTATCAACTTGCTTGATTATTGCTGAAATCTGAAGCAATGAAAAGTAGATTTAGATTCATAGGAGATTTAGATTCATAGGAGACTGATAACCAGAACCTCCAACACTGGAGAAGTGTTGGAACAGAACCTACACCCAAAATATGACACTTTTATGGATTATGATTACTGACACTTCATTAAGCTGCTGATCAGCTTTTAAACTGAACCCTTAGAGCAGGGTGTCAAACTTGTGTCATCATGGTAGCATCACATGACTTATCAGGACTTTCCCCCTCTTCACTAAACCTGGTGGGGGTGGAGCCAGAATGTGACGCATCAGGGCCATGGGCCACGAGTTTGACATCCCTGCCTTAGAAGAAAATGATAAAAGCTGGTGGCATCTAGATTAAGATGAATTATTCTAAAATGAGAATGGGAAGAGGGTAGAAATTCCTCTGCATGTATTTCTATCCATTCTAGTACTGAATAGTCAGGAATCAGAGCCAAGGGCCACTGATAGCTTTTAAGTGAAGGAATAACCCATTCATTTCTCCAAGTTCTCAGCTTTGAAAAGGAGGATGGTTCATGCTGATTTTCAGGCAGGGACATTTTGATTACTTGCTTTCTTTGCCGCACCATGCAACTTTAGGAAAACTAAAAAAAAGGAAATTGTGAGAATGTTGTGCTGCAGAAAATAAAAGCAGCAGCTGTTGTGTATGCAGGTTTAAAGTCATTGGTTTAGTTTGAACTGTTCTTGTAAAATGTAAGAAATGATTGGTTTAAAAAGTGCGGGAAAACCCTGCACTCTGATTGGCTGGCAACTGCGGCTGCTGGTTATAAGTAGCAGCCACAGCCCAGCCAAAGTGGGTTCGTTCTGAGCTGTAGTCACTAATAAACAAAGAGCTTGAAGCACTCCGCGTCTGTCTCTTCATGCACACTTAACACAGGTGACGAGGGTGGGATCTCCCTGAAGAAGAAGACAACGCGGAACAGAAGAAGAGAGGTGGCTGCGCTGAACACCCCCAGCCCGTTCGATCCGACAGCAGAAGACTGGGAGACGTATGCAGATCGTTTTCAAATGTATCTGGAAGGAAATGATCTTGCTGACATTTCCGAGAAGCGGAAGAGGCGGTCTTTTCTCCGCACTGCAGTCTGGCAGTTTTCAAGATGGCGAAGGCATTGGCGGGAGCTGCAGACGTGAAGGTAATGGAATGGTCTGACTTAGAAAAGTTGTTAAGAGCCCATTACACCCCACAAGTATCGTGCCTCATTAAGAGACATGAGTTTTACCATCGTGATCAAGGGGAAAGCGAAAACGCGGAGGAAGGAATTTATAGACTCAGAATGGAAAAGAAAAAGAAAGACCTGGGAAGAAAAAGGCAAGACTTTTATTGCAGAGGTTGTGGGGGGGGGCACCCCTGCACTGAATGCAAGTTCCTAGATACCATCTGCCTCCGTTGTGAAAAAAGAGGACACCTAGCAAGAGTCTGCAAATCATCCAGAACTCCACCCAACAGAAGGAAGTTTCCTGACAAAGAATTCAAGCCCAACAACCTCAGTGAGAAAATGGGGTGCAGCACAGAAGCAAAGGGGAAGAATGAAACTCATCAAACAGTAACTATTGGTCATTCTTCTTCTATCAATAACAGAAAAGTGCATGTCAAGGTACTAATTGAAGGAAGGCCTTGCCAAATGGAAGTGGACTCAGGCTCATATTTATCTATGGTGTCATGGGACACTATTCACAGACTACTCCCAAACATTCAGAAGAAGCATTTCAAGAAGCAAGCACTGACTCTTAAAGACTACCAAGGGAACAAGATTCCAGTAGTTGGAACAAGAGAACTTAACGTGAAGTTCAAAGGCCACACCAAGCTTGCCCTGACCATCGTGGACAAGGATGCCCAAGCTTGCTGGGACTTGAGTGGTTCAATCCACTAGGCATCGAGGTGACTGGCATCAATCACGTGAGCAACACTGAATGGGAGGAAGCCTTGAAGTCTGAGTTTCCAGAGGTCTTCAGCGACAGATTAGGCAAGTATATGGGGACCCCTATCACTTTCAATCTAGATCCCAAGGTGCCACCAATTTGCTTAAAGCCCAGAAGGGTCCTGTTATGTATGTAGGTTTGAATGTTATTGGTTTATTTGAACTGTTTTTGTAAAATGTCAAATGGTATTGGTTTAAATAGTGCGGGAAGAAACCCTGCACTCCCATTGGCTGGCAGCTATGGCTGCAGGCTATAAGAAGCAGCCGTAGCCAAGCCAGAACGGGTCCATTCGAGCTGTAGTCACTAATAAACTTCCTTGCTGGAACTCCTCGCGTCTGACTCTTCATGCAAACTTAACACTGGCGACGAGGGTGGGATTTCCCTGAAGAAAGACGCGACGAACAAGCAACTGAGTGAGATGGCTGTGCTGAACACCCCCCCAGCACCGTTCGATCCAACGACGGAAGACTGGGAATTGTATGCGGATCGTTTCCACATGTTCCTGGAGGAACGATCTCGCCGGCATCCCGAGAGACGGAAGAGGGCGGTCTTTCTCACGCACTGTGGTCCGGCAGTCTTCAAAATGGCGAAGGCGTTGGCGGGAGCAGCAGAGCTGAAGGTAATGGAATGGCCCGATTTAGAGAAACTTTAAGAGCCATTATGCCCCACAAGTATCGTGCCTCATTAAGAGACACGAATTTTACCGTCGGGATCAAGGGGATAGCGAGAATGTTAATGACTTCGTGGCAAGTTTAAGGGACATTGGGGTGCTTGTGACTTTACCAACTTAGAAGAGGCCATGCGTGATCGGTTTGTTTTAGGCCTAAAAGATAAGGTTTTACAAAGCAAACTTTTAATGAACCCTAAGATCACGTTTAAAGAGGCCATTGAAGAAGCTGTTTCAGCGGAAGCCACCAAGTCCTCAGCTGCGGCCATGAAAAAGATTAACAAGGCCTCAAGCCAGGCCTCAAGCCATTCTGATGGGGAAAAATCCACAACAGCTCATTGCAAACAAATAGACTCTGATTCTGATGGCAGTGAGACAGAGGAGGGATTTTAAACTCAGAATGGAGAAAAAAGAAAGACTCTGGGAAAAACAGGCAAGGGTTCTATTGCAGAGGCTGTGGGGGCACCCCGCACTGAATGCAAGTTCTTTGACTCCATTTGCCTACGTTGTGAGAAACGGGGTCACATAGCCAGAGTCTGCAAATCATCCAGAACTCCACCAGTTAGGAAGAAATTTCCTGATAGAGACTTTAAGCCCAACAATTTCCTTGAAAAATGGGAAAATTAGAAGCAAATGGCAAGAATGAAACTCACCAAACAATCACTATTGGTCATTCTTCACCCTTAAATAGAAAAGTACATGTGAAGGTGTTTATTGAAGGAAGGCCTTGCCAAATGGAAGTGGACTCAGGCTCTTATTTATCTATGGTGTCATGGGACACTATCCACAGACTCTTTCCCAAAATTCAGAAAAAGCATTTCCAGAAGCAAGCACTGACTCTCAAAGACTACCAAGGGAACAAGATTCCAGTAGTTGGAGCGAGAGATTTCAACGTGCAGTTTAAAGGCCACACCAAACGTTTGCCCCTGACCATCGTGGACAAGGATGCCCAAGTTTGCTGGGACTTGAGTGGTTCAAGCCACTTGGCATCGAGGTGACTGGCATCCATCATGTGAGCAGTTCTGACTGGGAAGAGTCCTTGAAGTCTGAGTTTCCAGAGGTCTTCAGCGAAGGACTGGGCAAGTATATGGGGACCCCTATTGCTTTCAGTTTAGACCCCAAGGTGCCCCCAATTCGTTTAAAGCCCAGGAGGGTCCCATTTGCTTTAAAGGAAAAATTGATGCACAATTAGATAAGCTCATTGCTCAAGGGGTTTTAGAGCCTACTGACCACTCCAGATGGGAAACACCCATAGTCACACCAGTCAAGGCTGATGGGTCAGTGAGAATCTGTGGTGACTACAAGGGGACACTTAACCATGCGCTGCAACAGAGCGCATATCCTGTACCAGTTGTGCATCATCTGCTCCATTCCCTTGGCAGGGTACAGTATTTGCTAAACTGGACTTAGCTCAGGCATATCAACAATTAACAGTTGATGATGCCACTGCAGAGGCACAAACAATTGTGACTCATAGAGGTGCCTTCAAATGTAAAGACTACAATTTGGAGTAAGCGTGGCACCTGGCATTTTTCAAAGCCTTATGGAAAGAATGTTGCAAGGACTGCCAGGGGTAGTGCCTTATTTTGATGATGTATTAATCTCTGCTGAAAATGACACTCAGCTTCAAGAAAGACTCAGAGAAGTCCTTACCAGATTCAGAAAAGCGGGTTTAAAAGTCAAGGAAGACAAATGTACACTCAAAACAGACAGAGTTGAGTTCCTGGGGTATATGATTGACAAGCATGGCATCCATCCTACTGATGCCAAGGTTAAAGCAATCAAGGAAGCCCTAAACCTCGATGCAAGGCAGATTTGCAAGCCTTCCTTGGACTTATTAACTTTTACCACATGTTTCTACCTCACAAAGCATCTATTGCTGAGCCCTTACATCGCCTGCTTGATAAGAAAGCTGTTTGGATCTGGGGGCGGAAGGAACAGTCAGCATTTAACAGTATTAAGAGACTAATCACGTCTGATGCTGTGTTGATACAATTCTCTGAGAATTTGCCTGTTGTTCTGACTTGTGATGCATCCCCTTTTGGAGTGGGGGTTTTTTGAGTCACAGGCTTCCCAGTGGGAGGGAAGCCCCAATTGCATTTACTCTCGCATTTTGTCCAAAGCAGAGAGGAATTATAGCCAATTGGACAAGGAGGCTTTAGCAGTTGTTGCAGCTGTTAAGAAATTTCATGAATATCTGTATGGCAGGTCATTCACCATTGTTACAGATCACAAACCTTTATTAGGCATTGTGGCAGGAGACAAACCTACACCTAATATCCTGTCACCAAGAATGCTGAGGTGGACTGAATTTCTTGCAGCCTATTCCTACAAACTGATTCACAGGCCTGGCAAGGACATTGGACATGCTGATGCACTGAGTCGTTGCCCACTACCTTGCCACAAGGAGGACTTTGAACTTGAAACTCACACCTTTTTCCTGGAGACCGTTGCTAAGCTTCCAGTCCATGCTGCTGAGATTGCCAGAGAAACTACCAAAGATGCTGTGTTGGCACCTGTTATGGGCTGGATTAAGAAAGGTTGGCCTCTTCAAGATCTACCTCACCTTGCCCAACCTTTTAAGTCCAGGCAAACTGAATTATCTGTATTAAGAGGATGTATTTTGTGGGGTAACAGGGTGGTTATTCCTGCAAAACTGCAAAGGGAGGTTTTGGAAATGTTACATGAGGGTCATCCTGGGATTGTAAGGATGAAAGGTTTGGCCAGGAGTTATGTATGGTGGCCAGGTATTGACAAAATGGTTGAAAACTGGGTAGCATCTTGTCCCAATTGCCAGGTAGTCAGGCCTGCCCCACCTCACGCCCCCACACAGGAATGGGAATGTCCTAGGGGCCCATGGTCTAGAATCCACATTGATTTTGCAGGCCCTACAAGAGGGCACACTTTTCTAGTGTCACCCATGGGCTACCAGATGTCCTTGTTTCTGACAATGGCCCTCAATTCACATCTAACATTTTTGAATCCTTTCTAGCTCAACAGGGCATCAGACATGCCCTCACTGCCCCTGGGCACCCTTCGGCCAATGGCCGGGCTGAACGCATGGTACGCTTCACCAAAGAGAAGCTTCAGCAGCTGGGTCCTGGGGACATCACTGAGAAGCTTGAAAAACTTCTTAGTGTTCAACACAACACTACTAGCCCATCAAATAACTTATCCCCAGCAGAGTTGTTGATGGGTAGGAAACTTAGGTCTTCCCTTGACCGCCTTCATCCCACTTACGCACCCAACGCACCACTGGATTCCACTTCCAAAGTTCGTTCTTTTAGTGTGGGAGATTCTGTCTATGCTAGGAACCTTATAGGTGAACCTTTGTGGATTCCTGCTGAAATAACTCACATCACGGGCCCTCGTTCTTACAGGGTACAAACAGAGGATGGCCTCCTCTGGAGCAGGCACATTGACCAACTTAGATCCAGGTTCCCTCAGGAACATCGCCCTGTCCCTCTCTGAGGTCCCTCACCTGATGTTCCTTCTAGGGGAAGGAGGGGAACAGGAGAAAATCAGCAAACAGGAATCAACCCCATGTGTAGCGAGCCATTGCGACAGGAACCATCCCGAACCCTGTCACAAAGCCAAGATCCATCCTTAGAAGTGGAAGATTGCACATCACTACCTGACTTGTGTGCTGACATTGGAATGGAGATGGGTTGGGAGGAGAGACCAGATTCTAACAGTCTAACAGGGTCTTCTTCCTCAGGAAGTCCCAACAGGAAATGTCAGTAGACACATTTCCCTTCTCACTGGGTGAGAACGTTAAAGCTTCTGAACCACGAAGGTCTCAGCGTACACGTAAGAGCCCCACCTATTTAAAGGAATACATTAGATAGGTTGGGGTTTGGTATGGACTGAACCTAGTGGGGAGGGTGTTATGTATGTAGGTTTGAATGTTATTGGTTTATTTGAACTGTTCTTGTAAAATGTCAAATGGTATTGGTGCGAGTCATTGGGTTTGGCTCCAAAACTTGTAACTGCCCTGAGTCTTCGGAGAAGGGCCGATGCCAACGGAGCTTTTCCATTAGTTATGGCATATAAATAATTTAAAAAAAAAAAAAAAAAATTAAAAAAAAATTAAAAAAAAATTAAAAAATAGTGTGGGAAGAAACCGAACTCCCAGTGGCTGGC
>SOZL01001329.1:0-20716 GCA_009733165.1 Naja naja
GGTGGGTGGGTGGCACCCCTGGCAGCAGCTCCAGCCAAAGGGCCAGACCGTGGGAGAAGGGGCTCGGGCACAGAGCAAAGGGCCAAGCAAGGGCGCCTGGGCTGGGAGGGTGAGGAGCAGGTGAGGATGAGGAGCAAGGCTCCTGCAGGTGAGGAGCAACCCCTGTGAGGTGGGCCAAGGGCGGGGTGTTACTGGCAGCTGGCCCAGAGACCCTCCACCACCAACCTGTAAGGCCGCTGCAGCCCAGGGGAGGGCAGATCCTGGCCAGCCCGCCACATGTTCAGCACCTGGGGAAAGAGGCAGCAGAGGGCTCCCCCAAACCGCACCAAGTGAGGGCCACAGCTGCAGAAGAGAGAGGAGAGGCTGCCTGCTTTGTGGATCCAGCCCAAGCCTTCAGGCCCCCGGCCCCCTTCTCCCCCCCCGCCCCCGCCTTACGCCAAGATGAGGGCAGCCAAGAGGTCGAGGGCCTCCAGGTGGATCGAGGGGAGCAGCAGCATCCGGAGGGGTCCGTCACCAAACCAGCTCTGAAAGCAGGGGGAGGGTCAGCCAAGCCCTTCTCCTGGGGGCTCAGTGCTTCCAGGGGGCCTGATCTGCGCAGAACCGGCACAGCTAGCTCTAACCTCAAAACCCTGCAAAAGCTGTTCAAATCCCCCTCCCCACACTATGAAGGAACCCCTCTCTGGGTAATCCCAGCACGGCCCACTCCCTCCTCCTAAGACCACTGGGCAGCCCTCGCCATCCTGACCAAGAGGGCTGCGGGGTGTGGGGGTCCATGAAGGCCTGCTCCTACGGCACAGATGTGGAGAAACCTTCCTCCCCCTGCAAGCACTCCATCCACTTCCTTCCTGGGCTGCTCTCGTCCCCAAGGCCCCCTTCTCCTTCCCCCTTTTTGCTGAAAATCCAGCCATTGCAAGAGCCAAGGGGGCTGCCTCACGCCCTCACCATGCTCTTCACAGAAACATCGAGGGCTCGGCAAACGAAGTCCAGGATGGCCTGGGCAGGGACTGCGACGGGAGCCCCAAAATCATTCCTGAAAGAGCAAGGGAGACGGACAGGTCGAGACGGGCCCCCAGCGTGGCAGGGCAGCCAGAGAGGGAGGGAAGGAGGGAGGGGCAGCGGGTCAAGGCCCAACCTTAGCATCCGGCAGAGGCATTTGGCCAAGCCCGCAAACCGGCGTTTCGCCAGGAAGAGGAGGAGGGAGTTGGCCTCTTCCTCTCGCAGTGGCAGTAGCACTTCCTCTCCAGGGCCGTCGTAGTGCAGCGGTTCTGAAGGGAAGAGCAGGGCGTAAGCACTGGGCCATCGGCTGCTCCCCCCCACCGCCAATGGGAACACAATTGGGCTCAAAGGAGCCACTGGGGCCTCCATCAGACGGCCAGAAACAGGCGGGCCTGAGCCTGCTCAAGCAGAGGCCGAGAAGCTACCACTGGGGACAAACGGCTCTGCCTTGCAAGGCAGAAACAGCCGGAAGGCCCTGATCGCTCGCACCCACTCACCCATCTCGGCCCCCTCATACAGCCGGCCCAGGAGACGGTGCAGCGTGGCCACCAGAGAATGAGCTTGCTGCTCCCAGGACTCCTGGTACTTGAGCCCCTGTGTGAATCCTGTGCCTAGGGAAGGCAGGAGCGCATAGCACTCGCAGGCCAGCTTGGGGCGGGGGGAAGGAAAGCAGCAGGGGTGGCGTGAGCAGCCAAGGGGCAGAGAACAGACAGCTCTTCCCACAACCAGGTAGGAAGAATCCCAGCACAGCACATGGCACTGTGCTGAGCACTAGCACAGTTTGGCCTCACAAGCTGAAGGTGGCCAACAGCTTTATTATTATTATTATTATTATTATTATTATTATTATTGTATTAGGACTTGTATGCCCTCTCTCCCTAAGGACTCAGGTCAGCTCACAGTATAAAGCCCAATACAATAATTTACTTAAAAACTAATTAAACAATACAAGCCCAATAACACTAAAAACAATTAAAAATTACTTTAAAAAGAAAGAAACGCCCCCCCTTTAGTTCAGTCCAGACCGGTCTGCTGAAATAGCCAGATCTTCAATTACAACTGAAGGGGAAAACCAAGCAATCCCGGAACTTTACACTGACTTCAAAGGAAACCATTGTTTTCCTGCACTCTGCATTGATTGCAAAAAACACAAGAAGCACTGAGCAGGCTCAGGCCTGAGAGACAATGCTTCAAACCCACACAATGGCTGCATCGGAATGACTCCCCCCAGCTCTGATACTCATGCCAGCCATTACTGCTCGCCCCCACAAGCCGGTCACACGAGGATCCAAGAACGGAAATTTCAGCAAACCGGAATGCTTCCCTTTCCCTTCTGATGCACAAATACAAGCCTGCCCGCCTGCTGCCCCACAGAAACCAAACCAGCCCCATAGATCAGAGTTTTACCTGCTGCAGGTGAGGCATTTCTGCATCCATGCAAGATAGGAAATAGGTGGCCAATTTGCCCTGGGGGTGAAAAAGGCGGCAGTCAGCAGGGAGGTCGGAGCAGCGGCGGCCCATGTTCATCCTACTCTGCACCCGGCAGGCACTTACTCGCAAGGAGCCACAGGCTCGGGGATAAAATGTCATGCACGCCTCGCATCCTTCCAGGGCGGCAGCGCTGGCACTGGGCAAAGGGGCGGAAAGGAAGAGGTCAGCCTGGATGGGCCTTCCGGCAAGGGCCCCACCCAGGTTGGGGAGGGGGGTCTCACCTCCGGTTTGAGGGCCAGCAAAGAGGTGAGGAGTCCGGGAATGTGGTTGGTGCCGATGTCCCGGGCCACTTCGGGCAGCTGGGCAGAATACCGCAAGAGGTCACGGAGAACCAGGATGGCCAGTTCCATGGTGGCAGGCGGATCCTGGGACTTGGGTGGGGGCAGAAAAATTCAAAATTCAAATCTATTGGACTTATATGCCGCCCTCTCTCCCTAGGGACTCAGGGCGGCTCACAATATAAAAATGCACAATACAAAATTAAATTAGTTAAAACAGAATTAAACCCCAAGCCCAATAAAGTCTAAAACCAATAAAACTTAATATAAAATACAATTAAAAACCCATCCCACTTCACTTCCGTCCAGGCCAGTCTTCAGGTCACAGGAGCGGAGGTCGGGGTGTCCAGACCCCAAGGGGAGCTGATTCCACGGTGGGTGCTCCCACAGAAAGCCCCTACCCCTGAAGCGCCAGCCGACACTGTCTGGCCAATGGCACCCCGAGGAGGCCCTGCCTGTGGGAGTGTACAGGTCGATGGGAAGTCGATGCTGGCAGGAGACGTTCCCGCAAGTACCCCAGACCCAAGCCATGTAGGACTTTGCATGTTAACACCAACACCTTGACTCTCACCTGGAGGGCAACCGGCAACCAATGTAGCTCACGCAGGAGGGGTGTAATATGGGAGTATCAGGATCCTCCCATCACAACCCGCGCAGCCGCATTCTGCACCAGTTGAAGCCTCCGGGTGGTCCGCAAGGGCAGCCCCATGTAGACAGCATTGCAGTAGTCGAACAAATGCGTAACCGTCCATAAGGCATCTCGGTCCAGATAGGGGCGCAACTGGTGCCCCAGGCAAACCTGGGCAAACACCCTCCCTGGTCACAGCTCCCACCTGATCCTCCAAATTGAGCTGTGTATCCAGGAGGACACCCAAGTTGCACACTCTATCCACGGGGGGGCAACACCTCTCCCCCCATGACCAATGATGGAATATCCTGGATATCTGAGATGCTGGTACGCACAGCCACTCAGTCTTGGCCAGGTTGAGCCGGAGCCTGTTCCTCCCCATCCAGATCCGCACCGCATCCAGATAATGGATGGCTTGGGCCTTGGTGGCTCAGGCTGTTAAATGCCTGCACTTAAGTTCCAGCTGCCTACAATTACTGTAGGCTCGAATCCCACCAGGCTCAAGGTTGACTCAGCCTTCCATCCTCTCGGGGTAGGTAAACTGAGGACCCAAGATTGTTGGGGGCAATAAGCTGACTTTGTAAAAATGCCGCTTAGTAATAAGCAGGCATATACAATGGAATGAAGGCTATTACTGAACACACTGGGTTGTATCCCAAAAGTAAGCCGCCCTGAGTCTTGAGGAGAAGGCGCATATATGTAATTAAAAAAAAGCGGGACATCACGGTGAGGGCATCGCTGATATGGTTCGGGGTGGAGATGAACAACTAGGTATCATCTGCATATTATTTATTTATTTATTTAATTTATTTATTTAATTATTTATGGGATTTATATGCCGCCTTATCTCCCTAAGGACTCAGAGCAGCTTACAGTGCTAAAAAACAATACAATATAAACATTAAAAATTAATTAAACCACAAAATCTCATAAATCGAATTAAAAATTTTAAACAACCACAAAAAAAACCCTCCCCCACCTTCAGTCCATGTAGGCTAGTTGGAACAGCCAAGTTTTTAGGCCACGTGGAGGATGGAGGTCAGGGGCCACCCGAGCTCCAGGGGTAGCTGGTTCCAAAGGGTGGGTGCCCCAGAGAAGGCCCTACCTGGGAGCCGCCAGCCGCATTGCCTTGGCGGCACCCTGAGCAGGCCCTGCCGGTGGGAGCGCACGGGACGCCGGGAAGCTGTTATGGGCAGTAGAGTCTCTTGCATATATCCTGATCCAATGCCATGAAGGGCTTTATAGGTCAACACCAGCACCTTGAATCTCACCTGGAGGGCAACCGGTAACCAGTGCAGCTCACGCAGGAGGGGTGTAACATGGGAGTATCGGGATCCTCCCATCACAACCCACATGCATTCTGGACCAGTTGAAGCCTCTGAGTGGTACACAAGGGCAGCCCCATGTAAAGAGCATTGCAGTAGTCGAACAAGTGCGTGAGTAACCATCCATAAGGCATCTCAGTCCAGATAAGGGCGCAACTGGCACACCAGGCGAACCTGGGCAAATGCCCCCCTGGCCACAGCTCCCACCTGATCCTCCAAACTGAACTGTGTATCCAGGAGGACACCGAAGTTGCGCATCCTATCCACGGGGGCAACACCTCTGCCCCCATGACCAATGACGGAATATCCTGGATTATCCGAGATGCCGGTACGCACAGCCACTCAGTCTTGGCAGGGTTGAGCCGGAGCCTGTTACTACCCATCCAGATCCGCACCATATCCAGACAATGGGACATCATGGTGAGGGCATCACTGATATGGTTCGGGATGCAGATGAACAACTGGGTATCATCCGCATATTGATGATACCACACCCCAAAACCACGGATGATCTCACCCAGTGGCTTCATGTAGATGTTGAACAGGAGGGGTGAGAGGACCGAGCCCCGAGGCACCCCGCAAGTGAGGGCCAGCGGGTGGGACAGGGCTCCTGTCTTCGCCCTTGAGGTGAGCATGATGGGGGGGAGGGCTCCCCCAGACTCACCTGGAGTAGGTGGTGCAGGCTCCGCAGCCACACCAGGCAGTTCTGCGCGAAGGTCTCCGAGCCGCTCTCGGTCACAAGCAGCGACAGCAGGCAGAGGCCCTCGAACCTGCCCGGGGAGCAGAGTCAGGCGCCCAGCCGGCCAGGACACCCCGGCGGTGGGGGGGGCCGCGGGAGGGGAGGGGGCACTCACCGCGTCTTCATGGAGCCCATCCAGGCGCTGCTCAGGACCAGCAGGCTGCTCAGCGACGGCGACGCCTGGAAGTGGGGTCGGCGGGGAGACACTTCAGGGCGGGCCGGCGAGGGGTGGGGGAGAGAGAGAGAGAGAGAGAGAGAGAGAGAGACAGAGGGCGGCGCTCTGCACGCGCGCAGGGGCTACCCGACCGACCGCTCACCTGCACTTTGCCCCCGCAGTCCCGCGCGCAGCGCACCAGCCCGGCCAGCCCCATTGGCGGCGGCGAGGCTCCCCGGCGAGGCAGCAGCACCCCCGCCAGAGCCTCCAGCGCCAGCCCGGACGAGGGCGCCAAGGACGGCGAAGGGGAGGCGGCGCCGGCGGACGAGGAAGAGCCGCCCCCGCCGGGAGACGAGCAGGACGAGGAGCCGCGACACCCACCCACCGCCGCCGCCGCCATCGCGTGCTTTGCCAGCCCCGGGGCCGACTGCGCCTGCGCGCCGGCCGGAGGGGGGGCGGGGCCGCTTGGCAGCGCGAGGCATGCCGGGAAGAGGGCCCCGAAAGCCACACCGCCCACCCACAGCGACGAGAGGCCGCCGCGCCCGGGCCCCCGCCCGCCCGCGGGACGCCCCCCGCCGAACCCCCCTCCCCGCCCAGCCCCGAAAGGGCTGGGAGGCGGAGAGGAGGGAGGCCGGGGACCGGGGTGTGGGGGGGGGGCGGCGAGGGCGGGGCGGCGCTGGCGATTGGCTGCCTCGGCGGCCACGTGACGAGGCCCGGACCGGGCATGGCTTCCCTGCGGTCCGCGCCGCCCTCCCGCCGCGTATCAGCCGCTGCAGCGCAGCAGAGCCAGCCGCCAGCCGAGCCCTGCCGGCATGGGGGAGAAAGCCGGCACCAGGTGGGCAGCGGCGGGGCGCCGGGCCCGGGGAGGGGCGGGGGGTCGGCCCTTCTCCCCGCGCGCAGCCCCGGACGGCACCGGCCCGGCCAAAGCACCCGGGCCGCGCCTCGCCTCGGATGCCCGCCGCGCCCGGAGACAGGCGGTTCGGGACGGGCAGCCGGCTGGCAGGCGAGGAAGCGGGGGACGCGCGTCCAGGGCCCGAGGGGAGACCCCTCCCCTCCTCTCCCGCGGCCCCGGGCGGCTCTCCTTATCCGCGGGCGTCGCACCTGCTGCCCGGCGCTGCCCTCCCGGCGCGCCGGCTGTGCAGGGGGGGCGGGGGGGCCTCCGGGCGTGTGTGTGTGTGTTGGTGGGGGGGGGGGTTGGTTCTGCCTGGCTACATCCTCTTTTTTTTCGTTGCGTTTTCTGCTGCAGTGTTTTCAAAAAGTCCAGCCCCAACTGCAAAGTAAGTCTCCCGGCTGCGGTTTTGGCTTTTCTCTCCTGCCGCTTTGGAGGAAGGAGCGGGAGTCCAGCGAGCCAGCTTCTTTGCAACACCCCCCCCCCCCATGGGCCTTTGGAGTGGGGGGGCAGGCGGAGCAAAGAGGGCTGGGGGTCTAGGCTGCTCTCCCCACCCTGTCCCTGGCCCCCCTGACTCCTGAAGGGGCTCCTGAGGGGCTCCGTCTCCGTCTCCTCCTCTGTGGCGGCTTCCTGTCCTCTACCCGCCTGGGCAGCTTCCTTCCTCCCAGAGCAGAGCCTGCCTGCCTGAGAGCTGCTGGCTGGGGGGGCCCTGCAGGGGACAGGAAGAAAGCAGAGCAAGCAGCTTCAACTCCCTCTTGGGGAGGGGGGGCTGGGCCAGGTGCTTTTAGCCCTCTGGCTGTGCCGCAAGGGGTGGGGGAGGCCCTGTCCACCTGAGGAGGAGCACCTGCTTTCCTCTTGTCAGCCAAGGGCTGCCACTATGGCAGAGTAGAGCAGGGAGGCAGGTGGAGAGCAGGCCGCTTGCTCGGCCAGGGTGGGGCTGGGGTGGCAGCTGTGGTGCTGGAGGCTTTTTGACACCCAGCATCCCCCTGGCGATGCTCCTGGGCCACGCGGGTGACTGCTGCCATCCCCAGGGAGGTGAAGCCACAGGTGCAGGCAAACCTTAGCATGATGGGGAGGGGGCTGCTCTGGTGGCTGGCGGGGGGGTGGGGAACAGGAGCTGCGCCAGGTCTATCGGAAGGTGTATCTGGGCAGCCGCAGGTGTTGGAGACTGTCCTGGGCCAGAGGCTTCAAAGGGCTTCAGGACAGGGGGGGACGACTTATGAGCCAGAGGAAAGGTAGCCCCAAATTGGAAGGGGAGGGGTCCATCAGGAGGGGGGTCACAATCCCCTCCCCTTTGTCTCCACCAGCTCACTGTTTACCTGGGGAAGAGGGACTTTGTGGATCACCTGGACAGAGTTGACCCTGTTGGTAAGCGAGCGAGCCACGTCAGAAGGGCCCCCGGGGGAGGGGGTTTTCTTTGCAAAAACAGGAGGGCAGCCGGGGACAGAGCGGGCTCCAGCTGTGTTGTGTTCACCCAAGGAGGGTGCTGCGTTCAGGTGGTGTTGGTGCATCAGCCAAGTTGCCTGCGAGGTCCCGGAAGGGTGTGAGGGGTGTGTGTGTGAAGACGCAGTATTTGTTTTAAGGGTTGGGCCCAGAATTGGTCACACTGAAACTGTCGGGTGGGGGGGCTAGCATTTCGGGGGTGGGATTCAGTGCCATGGGGCTTTGTGGCTGTGAAAGGCAGGGCCCAGTGGGTCACATGGGGGTGGGGGCTTCTGCCCCGCAATCAGAGCCCATGAGGAGAGGTGGTGGAGCCAGGAGTTTGCTCTGTGCTCCTTGTCTCTTGACACACATCCCTTTCCGTTTCCTCCTTTCTCCATGTCAGACGGTGTCGTTCTGGTTGACCTGGAATATCTCAAGGACCGAAAAGGTGAGTCTGGCGTCCATTTGGAAGGGGGGGACCTTGGCGGGATCCTTCTGGAGGGATGGCTGCACTTAGCCTGGTAGAGGCTTGGGGAGGCTGCCAGGTAAGCCTGGCCTCCACTGCTCTCCTTCTGTCCGTCCATCCAAGACAGAACCTCCAAGGACCCATGGCTGCCTTTGTGGGAAGCAGCCCGGGCCCACGGCTGGCCTTAGGGAAATGATGCTGGACAACGGGGCAGAATTAACGTGGGTTGGGGGAGGGGGGACTTCGAGCCGTCAGTGACATGGATTACAAACACAGCCATCTCTGGCTGCCCTTTGAGGCCCCGAGCTCAACGGGGCCCTGAAGTCATTCTCGGACTGGCAATGGGGAGCTCTCAAGCCTCAGGGGAGCAGAGCTGGCCCTTTCTGGCTCCCCTTTTGCTCTCCAGCCCTCTAACGCAGCCTCCCTCCGGGCCAGTTTTCGTGACGCTGACCTGTGCCTTCCGCTATGGCCGCGAGGATCTGGACGTCCTGGGCCTCTCCTTCCGCAAGGACCTCTTCCTGGCCTCCTGGCAGGCCTTCCCCCCTGCCGAGGGCACCCCCGAGCCCCTCACCCACCTGCAGGAGAGGCTGCTGCGCAAACTGGGGGCCAACGCCCACCCTTTCAGCTTCATGGTAAGCCGGCTGACCCCCGCAGCCCCTTCCGCCCCCCTCCCAAGGGGGGGCTGCTCTTTGCCCCAGGTGGAGGAGCGAAGGCCCTCCAATGCCCCCCTCTCCTCCACAGATCCCCCAGAACCTGCCGTGTTCAGTGACGCTGCAGCCGGGCCCTGAGGACACGGGAAAGGTGCGTCTTGGAGGGGGATTCTGGCAGGAGGAAGGAAGCCTCCTCCACCCCTCCGAAGTGATAGGACTGGCAGCCCCAGCCCTGAGACCAGCCCTTTTCCTCGCAGGCTTGTGGTGTGGACTTTGAGATTCGGGCATTTTGTGCCAAAAACCTGGAGGAGAAGATTCACAAAAGGTGAGTGAGCAGCCAGGCCACCAGAGCCAGTGGGGCATTGTAAAACTACGCTGATGTCCCTCCTTGGCTTAGGCCTCTTGGCTGCCCGTCTCCTGGCGTCTCCGTGCCAACCGGGCTGGGCAGCTGCCCCCAACCTCCTGCCCTCCCCCTGCTGACTGCCTCCTGCCGGCCCCCCTCCCAGGAACTCCGTCCGCCTGGTCATCCGGAAGGTCCAGTACGCTCCCGAGAAGCCTGGCCCGCAGCCCATGGCTGAGAACAGCCGCCATTTCCTGATGTCCGACCGCTCCTTGCACCTGGAGGCTTCCCTGGACAAGAAGGTAAGAGCTGCGTGGGAGAGCCCTGGCACAGCTGGAGGGGAGCCCGCCTGCCTGGCAGGGAAAGTCCTCTGCGCCTGAGCAATAAGGAAGCGCCACAGGAAACGACGCGGCTTCGGCCGCTCTCTGCCACTTCCCAAGTCTTGTAATCAGTTCCTCGCTGGGGAGCTGCGCAGGAGGAAGAGGAAGAGGAGGCGACCTCTGCTGCTAGAAACGAGCCTCTTAGGAAACGCCATGGAAGGAAATTCTAGGGGTGGAATAAACGAGGCTGAAGGCAGCCAGAGTGTGGACAGGGAACTGGAAAGCCAGGCATGGGGGATTGCACCGTCCACAGGCTCATTTTCCACCAAAAACAAATAGAGATGGCAAAGATGGTGGTGGAGCTGGCTTTGTTTTGTTGGCCAGTTCCCGTCTGTCCAGGAGTTTGACCTTTCCCAGGCCCCTTTTCCTACCCCAGCAAACTCAGCCTGAGGGCTGGTCGGGATGCCTGGGGAGAGGCCGGGGAAGGGGGTCCGGCATGTGCAGGGGCCGACCAGTCTGCCTGTTTTCCTCCTGACTCAGCTTTATTATCACGGCGAGCCAATCAGCGTCAACGTTCACGTGACCAACAACTCCAGTAAAAGCGTCAAGAAAGTGAAAGTGGCCGGTAGGGAGGCTGGAAGCCTGACTTTGGGGAGAGGGGGTTGCTCAGCAGGGCGGGGTCCTCTTATAGGGAGCCGGAGCAGAACCGGGGGGCCTCAAAGAGGCCAAGGATGCTGCAGGGCATGTGCTGCCTTCCCCCAGCCCCCGTTGGGGGGCGGGTGTTGCGTGATTCCTCAGCCCCTTCCTGGGTTAAGCGGGGGAGGGGAGGGTCTCCCTGACTGACCTGCTTTCCCTTCTGGCAGTGCGGCAGTACACAGACATCTGCCTCTTCAGCACCGCCCAATACAAGTGCCCAGTGGCCCAGTTGGAGCAGGAGTGAGTATCCCACCCCGCCTCCTCAGTGAGCAAATATTCCCTTTTGGAGCCCTGTGTGGGCCTTCGTTTTCTCCTTCCTCTTCCTCTTCTTAAGAGCATCTCTTAGAAACCTCCGGGGCAGGGGGAACAGACCTGCAACTTCCCAGCTCTGTCCAGAAAGCTCAAGGGCTGTGTGTGTGTGTGTGCGCGCGTGCTTCTGACCCACCTCGCCTGTCCCCCTGCCAGAGACCAGGTGGCCCCCAGCTCCACCTTCTGCAAGGTTTACACGCTCACACCGCTGCTGACCAACAACTGGGAAAAGCGAGGCCTGGCACTGGACAGGAAGCTGAAGCACGAGGACACCAACCTGGCCTCCTCCACCATGTGAGCCATCGTGGCCAGGGGGGAGGGAGGGGGGCAGGCCGGGGCCCTGCAGGCTCTGGGTTTGTGTGGGTGCTGCTCAAGAGCCTGGGACCTGTGTTTCCGGGGGTGTGTGTGTGTGTTGTGTGTGTGTCCTCCCTGCAAGCCCTCACCTCTCTTTGCCTGGCAGCGTGACGGAGGGCATCAACAAGGAAGTCCTGGGCATCCTGGTCTCCTACCGTTTCAAAGTGAAGTTGGTGGTCTCCTGGGCAGGGTAAGTCCCGGGGGGGGGGGGTGCAGGTGCCTGGTCTTTTCCCCCTGCCTTGTGCCCCATGACCGAAGGCTGCTTCTCTCCTGCCAGGGACGTGGTGGTAGAGCTGCCCTTCGTCCTGATGCACCCAAAGCTGCCCGAGCAGCCCTCCCCGATGCAGCCCCCAGCAGGTGAGGCCCCTCCCCTGCCCCCCTCCCCGCCCACAGGGCCCGTTCTCTGCAACCGGTTCACTCACCCTCCCCTCTCGCCCCTCCCCAAATGTGCCAGAATCGGACGCGCCAGTTGACGCCAACCTGATCGAATTTGAGCCCAAGTAAGTGGCAGCGGGGCTGGGGTCTCTTGCGGGGGCACAGAGCACAGCATCCCCTCATGGTTGACTGGGGGCGGGGGGCAGAGAGAATGCGGGAGCTGCCTGAGCCAGAGGCCGCCTTCGTTCGCTCCTTCCAGAGACCGGAAGGCAGCCGTTCCAGCAATTCAGCCATCGGGTGCAGGGGGGGAACAGATGCTGGTGCTCCCCACGTTCTGGCTAATGGGCCCTTCGGCAGGCCATGCCCCCACTTCCCTGCCAGCAGCCGCTCTTCCTGCTTCAGTGCCACCCCGCTCTTCCGTGGAAACCAATCTGCCCACAGACAGGGCATGAAGCGGCTGGAGCATGCTGCCTCGGCCCAGGGCCCTTTCTGGGTGTTTGGGGCAGACCCCCCCCCTTCCGTCAGCAGCTGCTGGGTCTATGCCCAAGCACAGGCGGTGGGGGGGGGGTGGGAGGACCACCCTCAAACATTGAATTCCTCTCCCTCCCCTGCCAGCTACGGGCAGGATGACGACATCATCTTCGAGGACTTCGCCCAGCTACGCCTGAAAGGCATGAAGGAAGATGAGGCTGACTACTTCTGCTAAGGGGCCTTTGGGGCAGCCCCCCCCCCCCGAAAGCATCCCAGCCAGTGACCCCCGTCCTGCTGTAGTGGGGTTGGGGTTTTCATGTGACTAAAATTGGGGACGGGGCTCCTCCCCCCTTTCCCTGCTTCTACCGCCTACTTTTCCAAGAGGATTTTGATGTATATAATGAGCTGCCCCCCCCCTGTCTCTCACACACGAGTCATTTATTGGGCATTACTGTCAGATGGTCCTGTCCTAAAAGTACCACTTTGTTGTCTCCCTGCCACCCTGAAGGTCTCTCTTTTATAGCTACTATTTTAATAGCTACGGAAGATCCCAATAGTAGAATTGGCCCCCACCCCCACCTTAAAAAGTGGGGGATGAAGGCAGCCTTGGATGGGTTTTTGATCTGGGGCTCAGGACAGCCTCCTGCTGCTCCAGCCCCAGACATCAACCTGCATTCAGAGAGGCACACGGACCGGCTGTGCTGCCCGAGCAAAGAGCAACTGAATAAAACCGTGAACTTAACCTGATTTTTATTCATTTCCTGTGCATAAAAAAAGGGGGGACAATGCAGGACGACGTTTCCGCTCAGCAACATCCCTCTGGTTGGCTCAATTCCAGCTGTTTCTGCGGAGGAGGCTGGCATTTGGTGCAGCAGGTCCAAAGGGCGTATCAGGGCAAACAAAAATCCCATCTTGGTTGGAAAGGTCCCCCCTGGGGGTGGAGGGGCATCACCACACCGGGCACTTCCCAGCACTTTGATCCCAAACCAGCAGAGCCCAAATCAGGAGGAGCGACTCTTGGGCTCCCATTGACAGCTGTTTCTGGGTGTGGCTGCCTCTCCTGTCCCCTCAGGTTGTTCCCAATAGCTGCCCCTCTTCAAGGCAAGGAAAGAGGCCTGCAGCAGAGAGACAAGCAGGGGTGGTCCCTGAGACTCACACAGCTGTGTGCACACCCCCCCCCCATCAGCCGCCTACCTGCCTCCTCAAGGAAGGTGATCCGGATTGGAGCTGGGCTGCTCCTCAGCTGACTTGCTTCCCCTTCCAGCCACCTAGCAGAGAAAGCACCTGAGTCCCCACCACCTTCCTCCCTCAGGCAGGTGAGCTCCAAAGCCGCACAAAGAGCCCAGCTCAGCTCCTCTGCCTACCACCATGGCCTCTTCTTCCTGGGAGGAGGTGCTGAGGCTGCTGCCCTCCCTTCCATCTGACTGCACATCGGGCCTGAGGGCAAAAGGGAGGGGGAGGAGAGGTTCAAAAGCTGCACGTCCACACGGCTGGCCCCCCAACACACACACACACACACACACACACACACACACACACACACACACACACAGAGGCAGTGCAAAGGCTTCCTGCAGGGTTTCTCCCCCCAGCAGCATCTTGGGGGGTCACAGAGGCAGGTTTGTGGAGAAAGGCCTGGTTTGCATACTTGGGGTCCCCACCCCAAGTGTGCAAACCAGGCCTTCCCCCCCTTCTACACTGCCAGGGAGTGGGGGGGTGCTTGCCACGAAGGGAAACTCACTGCCCAGCCTGGCCCCTCGCCTTGGCCAGCTTCTCCTGCAGACGGGACACCTTCCTCCAGTACCTGAAGGTGGGTGGGGAGAGAAGAGAGATGGGAGGAGGGGAGCAAACCCAGATTGCAGAGCTCCATTTCTACGTGGGGAGGGGGGATGGGCTGCCGGCTCTTGCCCTCCCCCTACTCACTTCTCCTGCTCCATGGCCCGGTTGACCCGCGTGGCCTCCAGCGCCTTCTCCCGCAGCCAGTGGGCCTCCAGGGCCAGGCGTCCCGCCTGGGCTTCCCGCAGCTGCTCCCGGGCCCGGCCCAGCTCGGCGCGCAGCTCTTCGTTCTCCCGGCCGTCTGTCCAGGCGCGACACTCGGCCTCCTGGTGCTGCCGGGTGAGCGCCGCCAAGTCCCGGGCCAGGCAACCCAACCTGGCGGCAGGGCGAGCAAGGCTCAGCACCGGCCTGCGCGCTTCGGGGAGCCCAGCCGGGGAGACCCCGGACCCCCCCCAGGGGCCGCTGGCCCTCCCGAGGGCCTGGGGGAGAGGGCGGCGCACCGGACGCCCTGCAAAAGGGGTCGGGGGTCCCGCGGGGCTCTGCACGACCGGGAGCCGGGTCCACGCCTCCCCCCCCCCCGCTCCCCCGGGGAAGGGCTACCTGGCGCGCTGCTCGCGGCCTTGGCGCTCCGCAGAAGCTCCGCCAGGAGGGCGATCAGCTGCTCCGCCTGCGGCGGGGAAGAGGGGGGCGCGTCGGTGGGTCGGGGCGGCCCCCCTCGGAGACCCCCTCCTCCCACCCCGGCCCTCACCTCGCCTTCCTGGCGCCGCAGCTTCCCCGGGACGGCGGCCGGTTCCGCGGGGACCCTGCAAGACAGCGCGGCAAGGCGTCTCAGCCGCGGCTCCGTCCGGGCGCCCTCTCCCCGCCCGGCCGGCCCCCACACAGTCCCCGCTCACCCCGAGGCGCCTCCGCCCGGCCGCTGCGCTTCCAGCCGTTTCGCCGACGCCTCTCCCGCAGTCCCGCTCCTTTCCCCCCCACCCCCGCTCACGTAGCTCCAGCAGCCGGCGCAGTCAGCGCAGGCGCCCCTCCCGCGCCTGCAGCTCCGCCCGCACGTGCTCCCGCCAGCCCCCGCGCCGCATGGCTGCCCGCCGCATTGCCCGCCGGGACTTGCAGTCCGTGCTTTTTCTAACCCGCGCAGAGGGCGCGGGCGCAGGCGCAGAGAAAATGGTGGCGGCGGGTGGCGCGTACAGCCTGGGCCTGGCCAACGAGCGGCTGCGGCTGCTGGAGGAGCTGGAGCGCGAGATCGGGGCGGCGCTGCAGAGCGCAGGTGGGGCCCGGCTGGGCGGGCGGGTGTGGGGTGCGGACACGGGGGCGTCCCCTTCCTCCCGCTGACCTCCCCCCCCCATCCCGCAGGCACGGTGATCCTGGAGCTGTCTAAGGAGAAGCCGAGCGAGCGGCTGCTGGACCGGCAGGCGGCGCAGTTCGGGGCCTCGGTGCAAAAGGTGGAGGCGGAGCTCTCGGGCCAGATCCGCTATCTGACGCAGGGGAGGGGCGGGGCGGGGCGGGCGATGCGGCCCGGCTGACCCTCCCCTCCCTCCCTCCTCTCTCCGCAGGTGGCCACCCGGCAGCCGCACAAGGGCTCGAGCTACGCGGCGCGCAAGGACTGCCAGATGGCCCTCAAGCGCGTCGACTTCGCCCGCTTTAAGCTGGCCGAGCTGGCCCGCGGCTGCGAGCAGATGCTGGAGCAGTAGCGCCCAGGGAGCCGCTCCCGGGACCGCCGGGCGATCCCCGAGGAGGAGGAGGAGGAGGAGAGCAGGCGCCGGTGGCTCCCCTGGTGCGGGCACCGGTTGCTGCCTTGCACCTGGCTCCATCAGCCAGTTGCTGCCTTGCACCTGGCTCCATCAACCGGTTCCTGCCTTGCATCTGGCTCCATCAACCAGGCCTCCTTCCCCGGACACCGGGTGGTGGGGAAGCCCTGCCAATAAAGTGGGTTGGTTCAGAAACCAAGTCCGGTGGATGAGCTCAGATGTGGGGGGCGCCACACACACACACACACACACCGATTGCGTGGAGGCCTGTCCGGGCCTCTATTTGGAGCCAACCCAGCACTGAGTCCTCAAGACAGACTGAAGGTATCAGCACCCCTTTGAAAGCCCACCCCCCTCTCTTAATTTAATTTAGTTTTTAGTTTAGTTTAGTTTTATTGGACTTATATGCTGCCCTCTCTCCCTAGGGACTCAGGGCGGCTTACAATAAAAAAATAGCAATACAATTAATTAAAAATACATTAAGCAAGTGAACTAAGCCCAATAAAGATTAAAACCCAATAAAACTAAAACTAGACTAATTTAATTATGGGATTTCTATGCCGCCCTATCTCCCGAAGGACTCACGGTGGCTTACAACAATCAAACACCAGAGTACAATTTTTTTTTAAAACTATTAAACAAGAACGAAACCCCAATTACACATTAAAATGATTAAAACCCATGAACAATTAAAATAATTAAAAACCCCTTCAGTCCAGATTGACTGATCGAAAAAGCCATGTTTTTAGGTCGCGATGGAAGGATCAAAGGTCAGGAGCCGGCCGATCAAAAAAGCCATGTTTTTATGTCGCAACGGAAGGATTGAAGGTCAGGAGCCAATCGAAGCTCCACGGGTAGTTGGTTCCAAAGGGTGGGTGTGCCCCTTCCCACAGTGTCTCGCAGAGACCGGCCAGCCCAGGGGAAGAACAGCTGGGCGTGTGTGCAAAAGTGTCCCTTGCTGGCTCCCGTGGCCCTTGGCGGCTAGGCCCTGGCCTCTCCGGCTGGGGAGTTCTGGGAGTTGAAGTCCACCCCCTTCACACATTGCCAAGGAGGAGAAATGCTGGTTGAGGGGGAGGAGGGGCGGCCCATAAAGGGCTGGGCTGATGGTGTCGTCCCACGGCTGCCCTCCTTCCCAGCCGGAGCCCCTGGCGCTCCAGTCTGTTCCCGGGAAGGCTGACCGCTCCTTGGGGCTCCCTCCTCTGCCAGCAGCTCACAGGACATGCCCCGTGGAGAAGAAGGGGGGCACAAGTCTGAAATTGACCCCAATTTCCTCCCTTGTTTTCCACCAAGCCCTGAAAAGCCAGACGGCCCCCACCCCGAAACCGTCTCTACTTCCTCCTCATCCAGAAGCTTTTCTGACAACCTCCTGATCCTGAGGACATCCAGGAGGCAGGTTAACAGGTGGGTGGGTGGGTGCAGCCCTTGAAAGTTGCCTCCCCCTTTGACAGACACCTCAGGGGGTGAATACAGGGCTTTGGTGGCCTCCCTTCTTTTCTCCAGCCTGCCCTCCCTCCCTCCCTCCTGCTCACCTTGGGCAGGATCTTCCATCTCCCTCTGGGACTCTGTCAGGGTTGCTCCCAAGCAGGATGTGCTCAGGATCCCCCAGGAAGTTCCAGACAAAGGCTGGGCAAGCCCCGAGTGGCAGGGAAGGGAATGAGGCAAGGCCCCCATTTCCACAAAGGTGTGCTGACTCTCTCTCTCTCTTTCTCTCTCTCTCTTTTTTAATAATGTTTATTGAAAGTTTCAAAAAAATATATTTTTAAAAAGAGAAACATGTTCTGACATTTTTGAAATGTTTTCATAGCAGCGTACATTTCTATTAGTGTCAATTAAAGTCATTTGTTAGAAGTAAATCTATAACTTGTTTCCTAAATCCTTACTTTTTATGTTGTTATTACAATTATAATACAATATTTATTTAATTATATTACTTTACATCTATACATAGTCTGCCATCCAGCCAGTTTAGAGTTAATGGGATTTGGGATCAGTAGTTAGGAATTGAGAGCTGTCCCTTTAAGGGAATGCATCATGGTAAATGTAGTTAAAGTATCCTGGGAAATGTAGGCCATGTCATGTGGTCACATCTGTAATCCTGATTGGTCACTAAACTGACCCTTGGGGTTGGGGGAGGCTTCCTCACTCTAGCCTGAATCCTAGACCATGCAATCGCTACAATCATTATCACAATCATCGTCATATGGATGAGAGTTTAACATCTTTCTCCACCACAGTTCAGAAATGCAAAGGATTGGACATTAAGAAGAACCTCATCATAACTGAGTTGACAGGATGCCTAATCAATAAAAAAGACTTTGTATAGATGCTTTGTGGAGTTGCTCTGTCTGCTTTATACCCATCCAGAGCGTTGTAAGCAGAACACATAGCTATATATACATTTATCCTTATTTCCATTTTCCCTTGTTTGTTTAGTCAGTTTCACTAGGCATATTTACATCCTTTTTATACAACCATTTGTACCATATATTCCAAATTGTAAAAAAACCCTCCCCTCTACCATATATTCCAAATTGTAAAAAACTTCCCCTTTCCTTATTTTTTAGTAACATGGTTAATCTAACCATTTCTGCACATTGGTGGATTTTATTAGTTATTGCCAAGTCCATGGGTGTAATTGTTGATTTCCAGTTTTGGGCAAAAACTATCCTTGCCACTGTAATGATATGTGATATCAGATGCTGGTGTTTTTTGCTCCATGTCGGTTCTGTCATTCCAAGTAGAAAGGTCTCTGGGTTGAATTTAATCTGTAGTTTTGTCATCTCTTCTAACCATGTCTGTATCTTAGACCAGTACTTTTGGGCTTTAGGACATGTCCACCACATGTGAAAATATGTTCCTTGGCTAAAGTTACATTTCCAACATTTGGGTGACATATTAGGGAACATCCTAGCTCTCTCTCACTCACACACACACACACCCCTCGGTCTCTTGCACACCTCTTGTCTCTCCTGGCATCCATGGGGAAAGCAGAAAGTGCCTGGAAGGCTGGAGGCCTCTTGGGGGCCAGGGGCTTTCAGGCCCAAAGGACTCTTTGGTGGGGGGAGGGAGTCAGAGCTTCTCCAGTCCCCTCAGCCCAGCTGTAGAGCAACATGGGGCAGGGGAGGGACCTTGTGGGCTCCCCCCGCAAAGGCAGCTCCAGGTGGGTGCAGGATAATCACCGCCTTCAACCAGGATCCAGTCAAGGCGAATTTCAGGGCCAAACATTAAAAATTCAGGCCTCAATTTTCATATTGGAAACTTGCCCAAAGGCCTGAGCAGTCCAGATGTTTTGGCTCCAGGTGTTCGGCATTTGCAATCAGGAGTTCACCATTTCTGCCCTGCCTCCCCCTCCCCAGACACCCCCCATCCTTCAGCTAATCTCAAGAATTCTTTCAAAAAGACCTTGACTGTGTATCAGGATGGTCAAACAAATGGCAACTTCAAATCTCAACAAATAAATGCTCTGTCTTACATATTGGCAAAAAAGAAAATAAAATACAAGCTGAATATCAAGACCTTGTCTAGAGCCCACTGTAACTACATAGCCAAAAAGGCTTTTACATAGCCAAAAAGGCTTTTTTTAATTACATTTATATGCTCTCCTCAAGACTCAGGCTTACACTTAGGGATACAACCCAGTGTGCTCAGCAATAGCCTTCATTCCATTGTATATGCCTGCTTATTACTAAGCTTTTTACAAAGTCAGCTAATTGCCCCAACAATCTTGGGTCCTCAATTTACTGAGAGGATGGAAGGCTGAGTCAACCTTGAGCCTGGTGGGATTGGAGCCTACAGTAATTATAGGCAACTGGAACTTAAATGCAGGCATTTAACAGCCTGAGCCACCAAGAGTTGTTAACCTAATCCTGCGTAGCTTTTTCTCTGGTAATATCACACTACTAACTAGAGCATACAAAACATTTGCTAGACCAATTCTTGAATACAGCTCATCAGTCTGGAACCCGCATTACGTATCTGATATCAACACAGTGGAGAAAGTCCAGAAATATTTCACAAGAAGAGTTCTCCTCTACTCATTGCAGAATACCTTATGCCACCAGACTTGAAATTCTAGACCTAGAAAACCTAGAACTACGCTGCCTTCAGTCCGATCTTAGTATATAAAATCATACATTGCAATGTCCTCCGTCAATGACTACTTCAGCTTCAACCATAACAATACAAGAGCACACAATAGATACAAACTCAAGGTTAACCGCACCAAACTTGATTGCAGGAAATACGACTTTAGCAACAGAGTGGTCAATGTCTGGAATACTCTACCTGACTCTGTGGTTTCTTCTTCCCCAAACCCCAAAAACTTTAACCTTAGACTGTCTACTATTGACCTCACCCCTTTCCTAAGAGGCCTGTAGGGGGCATGCATAAGCACATCAAACTTGCCTACCGTCCCTGTCCTATTGATTATTTTTATTTTTCTTACATGTATCCATTCCATGTATTCATAACTATGTTTATACTTATACCTATTATCTTGTGTTGATTGATTAAATCAAATAAATAAATAAATAAATAAGTAAACAAATTAAGTAAGTAAGTAAATAAATAAATAAATTAAATAAAAAAATGCAAGCAAGCAAGCAAGCAAGCTGCTACACTCAGCTATCCCCACTTTGCAAATATTTGCTCTGGAACTTCTCAGGCCTTGTTTTCTTCTCACCCACAGGGCCCTCCCCTCCCCAACCGGTTCAGTGCTTTGCACTCAGTGCCCTGCAGAGGGCGCTTTCCGTGCCTGCTTTTCACTGGGAATGAGTCGTTCTGAGATGGGCAGCCTATCAATGTAGTCAATAATAAGTTTAATAAATAAAAATCCTCTTTGGATCTGCCCCCCCCAAGTCGCTCATCCAGCCAGCAGCCTCTTTGGTGCAGCTGCCCTCCAAAGAGGTTGCTCTGCTCTCCGGACAGCCTCTCACCCTGGGTGGGTGGGGGAATGGAGCAAGATGTCACACACACACACACCCTGCCAGTTCAGCTTGTTCCCAGCTGGAAACCCCGTTGAAGGACCAGAGGTGGTAGCAGAAATGGGGAAGGAAGCATCCGCAGACGTGAGTTGCGGCTTTGTCCCTGAGAAAGCAGGAACTGCTTTGGCTGAATCAGGGCGGCACTAAGGAGGCGTCTGTGGCCAAAAGCTCACCAGCGGAAGCTGCCTTTTCTATAGGCCGGCCTGGATTGAGCGGGGTTGGGGATTTTAATTTTGGGATATTTTAATATATTACAATTATTTGCATTGGGTAAATTTTGGAATACGTTTACATATTGTATATATGTTTT
>SOZL01001330.1:0-29231 GCA_009733165.1 Naja naja
TCCTTTCGCTGAAGACCTCTGGAAACTCAGACTTCAGAACCTCCGTTCAGAGTTGCTCATGTGATTGATGCCAGTCACCTCGATGCCTAGTGGCTTGAACCACTCAAGCCTCCGATCCCGAAAACTTGGCGATCCTTGTCCCGATGGTCAGAGCAAAGCGTTTGGGTGTGACCTTTAAACTGCACGTTGAAATCTCTTGCTCCAACTACTGGAATCTTGTTCCTTGGTAGTCTTTAGAGTTAGTGCTTGCTTCTGAAATGTTTCTTCTGAATGTTGGAAGGAGTCTGTGCATAGTGTCCCATGACACCATAGATAAATAAGAGCCTGAGTCCACTTCCATTTTAGCAAGGGCCTTCCTTCAATAAACACCTTCACGTGTACCTTTCTGCTTTTAAAGGTTGAAGAATGACCAAGTAGATTGTTTGGTGAGTTTCATTCTTGCCATTTGCTTCTGAATTCGCCCCATTTTTCAAGGAAATTGTTGGGCTTAAAGTCTTTGTCAGGAAATTTTTTCCTACTAGGTGGAGTTCTGGATGATTTGCAGACTCTGGCTAGGTGACCACGTTTCTCACAACATAGGCAAATGGAGTCAAAGAACTTTGCATTCAGTGCAGGGGTGCCCCACAGCCTCTGCAATAGAATCCTTGCCTATTTCTCCCAGATTCTTTTCTCTTCTCCATTCTGAGTCTAAAAATCCCTCCTCACTGCAATCTGAATCAGGAATCTATTTGTTAGCAATGGGCTGTTGTGGATTTTTCCCCATCAGAATGGCTTGAGGCCTGGCTTGAGGCCTTGTGTCTTACTCATGGCGCTGCTGAGGACTTGGTGGCTTCCGCAGAACTTTCTTCAATGGCCTCTTTAAACGTGATCTTAGGTTTCATTAAAAGTTTGCTTTGTAAGACCTTATCTTTGAGGCCTAAAACAAACCCGATCACGCATGGCCTCTTCTAAGTTGGTAAAGTCACAAGCACCCCCAATGTCCTTAAACTTGCCAGTCATTAACATTCTCGCTTTCCCCTTGATCCGACAGTAAAATTCGTGTCTCTTAATGAGGCCGCGATACTTGTGGCGTAATGGGCTCTTAAAAGTTTCTCTAAATCAGGCCATTCCATTACCTTCAGCTCTGCAGCTCACTTCGCGCATGTTTGAAGACTGCAGGACGCGTCGTGAAATACCGCCTCTCTTTCTCGGGAATGTCGGCGAGGTCGTTTCCTTCCAGGTACATCTGGAAGCGATCCGCATACGATTCCCAGTCTTCCGTCGCCCGGATCGAGCGGGGCTGGGGGGTGTTCAGGCGCAGCCATCTCGCTCTGTTGCTTGTTCTTCGGCTCGTCTTCTCTTCAGAAATCCCATCCTGTCGCCAGTGTTAAGTCTGCATGAAGAGTCAGACAGCGAGGAGTTCAACAAAGAGTTTATTCAGTGACTACAGCTCGAATGGACCCGTCTTGTCTTGGCTACGGCTGCCTCTTATAGCCTGCAGCCGTGGTTGCCAGCCAGTGGGAGTGCAGGGTTGCACTATTTAAACCAATACCATTTGACATTTTACAAGAACAGTTCAAATAAACCAATAACATTCAAACCTACATACATAACAGAGATGATGCTGTTACAGAGATGTTACTGGAAAAGGCAAGAGTGGTTTTTACCTTCACCCCCTTTTTGGAGTTTTTGAAAGTCTACTTTAAAGAAAAACATTGAAGGCTCAACTTTTTATTTCCAAAGTGCCATTTATTGATTTTTAATATAATCACCTTTGGAATGTTTGCCATTTACTTTGGGTACTGAAATCTGGGAGGGCTTGGCTGTGTTATAAACAGGATCTGAAAAATGCAGGCAGACCATAAGACAGTAAGTTCCTACCTGATTTGGAAGATCTTTTGAACCGCTTATAACTGCTTTCCTTGTGCCTTTGAGAGCATCTTATAGGGCAGATAGTTTAGCAAATAATAGCACCTCATCCCAAGGCTGCACTTCCTGGAAGGAGCAGTTTTAGGGAGAACCAACGCTTAAAGTTTATGAAATATAAATGGCAGCTAAGTGAAGCCCCATCTGGACCAGGATCACACAAAGGATAAGACTTTAAAACGTTTTCTTCTGTGCTTCTCAGTTTTCATCTCTTGTGATAATTTTTCAATAAAAAAGGGAAAGCAAAATAGCTGTTCTGTAGGTCTTTAATATATTGTCTAGATTAATTCTAAAGGGAATAAAAAAGTAGAGGAAATGAGTGGTTTGTGGAACTATTTTTCCACACTCCTCGTCCCAGCTGATCAAAGAAAATTTGTGTTCTAAGTGAAGTCAAATGTGAAAAGAATGTTGGTGAAATTCTCATGACTGGGTGTGACATTCATTCACTACTTAATTTAAAAGGTGACAGAGGGATGATAGACACCTCCTGTCTTTCTTTTTCCAAACAGCTCTCCTATGGTTTTGTAGCTTCTCTGGCTTTCCCCTTTTCCATTAAATCACAATGTAGACATCATGACAGAAAGATGTGGAATAGAGTAACATCACACCCTTTGCAGCTCAGAAACACCATCATTTTTGAAATGAACAGCTGAGAAACTGCAGTAAAATTTTGGGCATAAACTAAAAAATACTTGAAGTAACTTGTTAAGATTCCTTGAATGTTTTCCAGTTTTCAGGGTGCTGACAAGGTCTTATAAAATTGTAACAAATGTCACATCTGTGGGATGGTGAGCTTCTTGGAGAAAGTTATTGATAATATTAGCAGATAAATTCATGTAAAAAATGTCCAAAGGCATTTTGGACAAGCTGATCGAATGACAACATTTACCTGAACTCTTGCTTTTGCAGTTGAATTGAGTTCTATAAATTATAATACTAGGCCCTTTACATTAGTGAAGAAATAAGTAATTAAGCACCTCAAAAGCAAAGTTAATAATCAATATGGTATATGCTATACATGATATGGGCTGACTCGGGGTGGGATTATTTATTTATTTATTTATTTATTTATTTATTTATTTATTTATTTATTTATTTATTAATGGGACTTCTATGCCCCATCTCCGAGACTGGAACAAATAAAACAACAACAACAATAAATAATTAAAAACAGATTAAACTAAATAAGCCCCAATACAATTACAAATACAACAAATAAAACCATCCCACCCCAAAAAATCACAACCGGATTGGTTAAACAACCAGGTCTTCAGATCATGGCGGAAGGTGCGGAGGTCAGGGGCCAGCGGAGCTCCAGGGAAGTTGGTTCCAGAGGTCGGGGCAGCGATAGAATAGGCGTCGGGGTACTGCCAGCGGCACTGGCCAGCGCGGGACCCCAAGTCCTTGCCTATGTGCTGCGCACAGGGCGGTTGGAACTTCGATGTCGGCAGGAGTGCTCCCTTAAATATTGAGGACCCATGTCATGAAGGACTTTGTATGTTAAAACTAAAACCTTGAATCTCACCTGGAGTGCAACCGGCAGCCAATGGAGGCAGCGCGGGAGGGGGTAACATGGGAGAACCGAAACTCCCATCACCACCAGCGCCGCATTCTGCACCAGCTGCAATCTCCGGATGGTATGCAAGGCAGTCCTAAATAGAGGCGTTGCAGTAGTCGAGTCTGGAGTAACAAGGGCATGAGTAACCATGCGAGGCGGGTCAGAAAAGGGCATAGCTGGCGAACCAGAGAGCTGGGCAAAGCCCCCTGGCGGCGGCCCCTACCTGCTCCTCCAGCGGGCGAGACGTCCAGGAGGACCCCCAGATTCAGCGCCCTATCCACAGGGGTAATACCACTCCCCTATGGCCAAAGATGGACACTCCAGACTGGGCGAGGCGCCATATGCACAGCCACTCAGTCTTGGCCAGGTTGAGGCAAGCATGTTTCCGTTCATCCAGATCCGTGCCGCATCCAAACACTGGGTCATCAGGGAGAGGGCATCACCGATCTGGTTTGGGGTGAAATGTACAGCTGGGTGTCATCAGCATACTGGTGGAAACTCACCCCAAAACCATGGATGATCTCCCAGCGCTTCATATAGATGTTAAATAGCAGGGGAGAGGACCGACCCTGAGGGACCCACAAGAGAGCACCCTCGAGGTAGACCTCTGTCCCCCGCCAACACCGACTGCGATTGCCCGAGAGAGGAGGGGTGAACCACCCGTACAGTGCCCCTATACCCAACCCCTCGAGGCGCCGCAGAAGGACACCATGGTCGATGGTATCGAAAGCCGCTGAGAGGTCTAATAGGACCAGGACAGAGGAAAAACCCCTGTCCCGAGCCCTCCAGAGATCATCCATCAGTGCGACCAATGCCGTCTCCGTGTTGAAACCAGGCTGGAAGCCTGATTGATACGGATCCAGGTAGTCCGCTTCATCCAGGAAAAGTGGAAACTTTTTTCCAGTGTTGCTACCGGTTTGGTGATTACGTTTTGCACTTATAGTATTCTTGAGATTCTGGGGAAGAAAAGTTTTCAGCAAAACCGAGAATCTTTTTCCAATAAAGCTGGCTTGCTCTTACTTCCTCCCTCTGTGTCCTTAGGGATCTGATAGTTCAGTTTTTCCATCAATATGGCCAAAATCATAACAGAAACACCCATGTTCTGATATGTGATGGAGTCAAACAGTTTCTCTTTAAAAAAAAAGGTTTTTCGGTGCCAGGAAAATTAGATAAACCAAACCTATAGTGAACTTAAACCACAGGTTAACACAACCAAACAGCTGCTTATAAATTCAGGAGATTAGCAGGGTTAATGGGACAGCTTGATGGCTGTCAGTATTAGACAATTAGACTGTTTCATTCTAGGTCATTAGTTCAGCCATTGGCCACCAAAGAATAATACAGGAGCCTCTGTGGCACAGTGGTTAGAATGCAGTCCTGCAAGCTACTTCTGCTGCAGCCAGCTGCCTACAATTTGGCAGTTCAAATCCCACCAGGCTCAAGGTTGACTCCGCCTTCCATCCTCCTGAGGTGGGAAAATGAGGACCCAAATTGTTGGGGGAAATATGCTGACTCTGTAAACCACTTAGAGAGAGCTGTAAAGCACTATAAAGTGGTATATAAGTCTATGTGCTATTGCTATAAGCTGGTGCTAGCTCTTTGAATGCTTGCTATATGTTTCATGTGAAATCTTTTACCTAAATCTTTTGATCCAGGCTCCCTTTGTTCATATAAACCACTCAAAGAGAACTGCACTTTCGTACACAGATTTTGGAAGCTCACTAAAGATAAGGTACATATTTTCCAGGCAGAAGACCCGGAGAGCAATATCTGGGGATTCCTTTTGAAATAGGTCTTGAGAGATCCAGCTAGATAGTCAAAATGGTCAAAATCAGATGGATAAATTGTAGAAGCTCTAAGAATATTGGTGTCAAAATGTTTACTTTCCTCTCATCTGCAAGTTAAAATAGTTAATTCAGTAAATCTAAAAAAAAGGGGCTTACTCAGTGGTAGCCCTATATCTTCAGAATTCCTTTAACAAGAAGATAATTATTTATTTATTTATTTATTGGACTTGTATGCGCCCCATCTCGAAGACTGGAGGCTCACAACTAAAACCAGACAATAATAAATAAGAAAAATTAAATAGCATAAGCCCAATAATTATAACATTCAATTAAAATTAAATTTAAAATCCCCAGGAGGTCAGCACAGCCCGGCCTGTTCAAATAACCAGGTCTTCAAGTTGTGGCGGAAGGTGCGGAGGTCAGGGGCCAGGGAGCCCCAGGGGTAGTTGGTTCCACAGGGGGAACACGCCACAGAGTAGGCTCGGCCCGGGGCACCGCCAGCCAACATTGACTTGCCGGCGGGACCCCAGAAGCCCCTGCCTGTGTGCTCGCAGGGCGGTTGGCACTATCGGCTGGAGGCGGCTCCTGTAAATATCCCGGACCCATGTCTTGTAGGACTTTGAATGTCAATACCAGAACCTTGAATCTCACCAGTGCAACCAGCAACCAATGCAGGTCGCAGGAGGGTGTAACATGGGAGAATGGAAACTCCCATCACCACCTGTGGCTGCATTCTGCACCAGCTGCAATCTCTGGATGGTATGCAAGGGCAGTCCTAAATAGAGACGTTGCAGTAGTCGAGTTGGGAAGTAACAAGAGCATGAGTGACTGTATGCAGGGCATCTCGGTCCAGAAGGCGCAGCTGGCGAACCAGGCGAACCTGAGCAAAGGCCCCCTGGCCATGGCCCCACCTGTTCCTCCCAGAGCGCGCATCCAGGAGGACCCCCAAGTTCAGCCCTATCCACAGGGGCAACACCTCTCCCCTATGGTCAGCGATGGACACTCCTGACTGGACGAGATGCGGTATGTACAGCCACTCAGTCTTGGCGGGTTGAGTGAAGCATGTTTCCGTCCATCCAAATCCGCCATCCAGACAATGGGTCATCACGGAGAGGGCATCACTGACCTGGTTTGGGGTGGAGATGTATAACTGGGTATCATCAGCATACTGATGATACCTCACTAAAACCAGGATGATCTCACCCAGCAGTTTCATGTAAATGTTAAACAAGAGTGAGGACTGACCCCTGAGGGACCCCACAAGTGAGAGCCCTCAGGGCCGACCTCTGCCCCCACCAACACCGATTGCAAATGCCGAGAGGTAGGAGGAGAACCACTGCAGAACAGTGCCCCCCTCCCAAACCCGGCGCCATAAGGATACCATGGTCGATGGTCAGCAGCTGAGAGATCTAACAGGACTAGGACAGAGGAGAAACCCTGTCCTGAGCCCTCCAGAGATCATCCATCAGTGCGACCAATGCCGTCTCCGTGCTGTACCGGGCGGAAACCGATTGGTGCGGATCCAGGTAGTCCGCTTCATCCAGGAAAAGCAGAAACTGCTGAGCCACCACACTCTCAACAACCTTCACCAAAAGCGAAGGGGCGGGTCAACAAACATGTGGTGAACTCAGGCGCGCATAATCCTGTCCACTTCATCCTCGGAGACAGGATCGAACTCAGGAGGTCACTGGGCGGACTACTTGTACCCCAATCATCAGACCACCGCAAATTGAGGCTCAACCCGCTCGAATCCGAAGCGATCTTATCGACAGATGTTGAGAATTCCTCAGCCCTACCCGTATGTGGGTCCCGTCTCCCAGGACATAGGAGAGAGCGGGTGACCCTAAACAAGGCTGTTGGAGGATTATCTCTGGGGCGCTGAGAGCAGAGAGATAAGACCTTCTGGCAGCTCTCATAGCTACCAGGTAAGAAGTCTAATATGGGCTCTTAACTGGGCTCGGTTAGGGAGTCAGAGCAGGTGGACCTCCACCTGCTCTCAAGCCTTGATGGCGTTTCATCTCCCGGAGCTCCTCGGTATACCAAGGAGCCATCCGGGATCCACATCAGGGGCGCGCATGGGGACAGCTCTGTCGAGGGGCACAGGCAGCCGTTGCCCGGCTGCCAGGTCCTCGGCAGAGTTGTGGACAACGGAAGTGGGAAGAAACCCCAGCTCTGCCTGGAACCTCTCAGGGTCCATCAGGCGTCTGGGGTGGAACCATCTTGGTGGCTCCTCATCCCAGCAGTGAGGGGCGGCTTGATGGAAGACCAGCCACAGGAGGTAATGAACTGACCATGGAACAGGTAGGGCCGTAAAGTCAGCCTCCCCTCGATCATTACGCCACCGTTCCAAGACAAAAACTAGGTCAAGACTGTTCCCCCCACATGAGTCGGGCCTTGGATTATCTGGGTCAGGCCCATGGCAGCCATGGAGGCCATGAACTCCCAGGCCAAACCCAACGCCTCCCCCAGAGAGGGCAGGTTAAAATCACCCAGGACTATAAGCCCTGGGAATTCCACCACCACCCCCGAAAGGACGTCGAGAAACCCGGGCAGGGCCACTGCCAGACAGCTGGGGGAGAGGTAAGTAAGCAGCAGACCCACCCAACCATCAGGCTCCCACCTCAGGAGAAGGGTTTCACTCCCACCTATCTCAGGAACAGAGACCTCCCTTGGAATCAGGGTCTCCTGAATAACAACAGCCACCCCCTCACCCCTCCCCAGGGCTCGTGACCGGTGCAAAACCCAAAAACCTGGGGGCATAAATCAACCAGAGGCACCCTGCCCTCTGGGCCCACCCAGGTCTCAGTGATGTAGGCCAGGTCCGCAGCCTCCTCCTCGATCACCTCATGAAGGAGGGAAGACTTATTAGCCAGGGACCTGGCATTAAAATACACTAGTCGGAGCCCCGGGGTCCCAGTTCCCGAGTCCCCAGGAAATTGGGAGGAGGCAATAGGGTCGGAGCGAGCCACCACTCTAAGACAGCTGGGGCGCACTCCCAGCACATGACATGGCCCCATGCCTCATCTCCTGCCAATCCCAACCACCCTGGAAATCGCAGCTCCCGCCCCGCTCCCCGGGGCCCGCCCCCCTCACCCCACCCCCACCACCATGATTCCAGGCCGGGCTGCATCGTACCTCCTTAAAATCACTTCCCACCCCCTCCCTAACCTTCTTAAAAAATTAAACTAATGGGGCCCTGGTAACCCTCTTACTCCCTTTCCCGGAACCCCAACCCCGACCCCTTATCCTGCCATGCCAACTCTCGGGATTCCATGATCTGTCCTCGAGATAGGCTGATGGCAATATAGCAGGCCACACCCAGGAGAGAGGGGACCACCTCAGGGCCTGCAACTGTGCTACCGAATAGGTCCAAGTCATTAGAGTGTAAACATATGAACCGGAGGAAAAGAGGGTCTATTGATGGAATAAACAATATCCAGATTGTAAGTCTTGGTCAAGTCCTAAATGTTCTCAATTGGGCAGTCCAGATCCAGATCCAGGTTGCCCTCTCACTGCAACCCTGTGGCCGATATTCAGGGCCTCTACCAGGACTGAGCCTCGCTCTCTCACCACGGGCGACCCCTGAAGTTATTCTTAGGACAGATGACCAAACGATGTTAAATGGCACCCAGAAGGAAAAGGTGCGTCCCTCACACTGCTCTCTCACCACAGCGGGGGGCGCAACAAAGTCCAACAGCCATTGACCAAGAACAAATACAAAAAGTGTATCCATGCAGCACTAGAAATCATCCGAACCTAGGCCCCCAAAAGGGCCTAAACAGCTCATCTGGGGGTTACAGCTTGGGATTGATGGTCCTGTACCAGTAGTTGCATCACCCTGAGTCCAGCATAGATGGTACAATAAGACAAGTGGAGCAGATGGCATAAGTAGGGCGAATCGATGGAAAAATCAGCCCAGTGAGCAGTGTGTCCTAAGGAGCCGAGGGGGGTGGGGGCGATGGGGCAGCGGATGGACAATGCTCCGGTGGCAACCGACTTGTGGGAAGGCTAGAGCCAGCAGCGACAGCAAGGGCCTCTCTACCCTCCGTCCTCAAGCCTCACAAATCAGTCTGCTGGCCTTTCAACTCCTCTGCCATCGGGACCGTCATCACCATCACCACCGCCACGATCTTGCACAGCGCAGCCACCATCAGCCTCAGGATGGAGCCGAAGCCGAAGCCACCGTCAATAAATCTCGGCCGAAGGATAGCCGCCGCCACCGCCGCCACCCCCGGAACAGCTGAGTCACGCCTGCACTCCACAGAGCACGGAGGCCTGGGAAAAGGCATCGCCGGGCTCGTCTTCCACCACCTCCTCACGAGCCCAGCAGATTCCAACCACCTCCCCCGGCAATCCGGCACCGGAATCAGCAAACGGGGCAATAAACGCCCCCTCGAATACCCTCTCGGAACCGAAAAGACCCTCAAGCACTCCTGGACCTCAGCAGCGAGCGGCCATTTCGTCGGGCATGTGCAGAAGAATTATTTATTTATTTTATTTATTCAACTTGTATGCCGCCCTATTCCCTAAGGACTCAGGGTGGCGAACATTAAAACAGAGAAAAATTTACAATAAAACAAAATTAAACAGTAAACAAGCCAAATAAAATTAAAATAAACCCAACCCCGGGTCATTCAAGGCCCGCCGTTGGAACAACCAAGTCTTCAGGTCCGCGGAAGGAGGCGGAGGTCAGGGGCCAAGCGAGATCGACGGGGAGCTGATTCCAAGGGCAGGTGCTCCCACAGAAGGCCCTAGCCCTGGGGACCGCCAGCCTACAATATCTGACTGTGGCACCCAAGGAGGCCCCTCCTATGAGCGAACAGAGGCGATCGGAAAGTGATGCTGGCAGGAGGCGTTCCCGCAGTACCCTGGACCCAAGCCATTAAGGGCTTTATAAGTTGTAACTAATACCTTGAGAGAGCGACCAGGCAACCGGCAACCAATGCAAGCAGCAGGGAGGGTGTAACATGGGAGTATCGGGATACCCCCATCACAACCAGCGGCTGCATTCTCACCCTGGAAGCCTCCGGACCGTCATGAGAAGCCCCATGTAGAGAGCATTGCAGTAGTCAATCCTAGAGGTGACAAGCGCATGAGTAACCGTTGAAGGGCATCTCGGTCCAAATAAGAGCGAAGCTGGCGAACCAGCGAACCTGGGCAAAAGCCCCCTGGCCACAGCTCCCACATGCTCCTCCAAACCGAGCTGTGAGTCCAGGAGGACACCCAGGTTTCTCGCCCTATCCACGGGGGCAACACCTCTCCCCCATGACCAAAGATGGTACATCCAATAAAGACGAGATGCCGGTAAGAACAGCCACTCCGTCTTGGTGGGGTTGAGCTGAAGCCTGTTACTACCCATCCAGACCCGTGCAGCCTCCAGGCACGGGACATCCGCGGAGAGCATCACTGATCTGGCCTGGGGTGGAGATATAAAGCTGGGTATCATCAGCATACTGATGACCTCACCAAAACCTCGGATGATCTCACCCAGCGGTTTCATGTAGATATTGAACAGGGAGGCGAAAGGACAGACCCCTGCGGCACCCCACAAGTGAGGTCTCGGGGCGACCTCTGCCCCTGCCAGCACACCGACTGCTGGCCCGAGGAAGGAGGAGGAGAACCAGCATAAAGCGGTTCCCCCCACCCCAAACCTCTAAGCATGCAGAGGATACCATGGTCGATGGTATCGAAAGCTGAGAGATCTAAAGGACTAGGACAGAGGAAAACCCTGTCCCGAGCCCTCCAGAGATCATCCATCAGTGCGACCAATGCTGTCTCCGTGCTGTGTCGGCCCTGAAGCCCGACTGATACGGATCTAAATACTCAGTTTCCTCCAGGAACAAGGAAGCTGCTGAACCACCACGCTCTCAACAACCTTAGCTAAAAGCGGAGGTTGGAGACAGGACGATAGTTGTTCAAAGCGGCGGGTCAAGGCAGGCTTCTTGAGGGGGGCCTCACCACAGCCTCTTTCAAGGCGGCAGGAAAGACTCACTCAGAGAAGCATTAACAACTGCCTGGAGCCAGCCGGCAACCCTCCCTGGAGGCATATACCAACCAGGAAGGGCACGGGTCCAATAAACACGTGGTGGAAGACAGCCTCCGCATGATCCTGTCCACCTCATCGAGGGAGACCAGGTCAAACTCAACCCAGGTAGAATCCACCAGACTCACCGCCACCCCATCATCAGACCACTGCCAATCAGAGTCCAAGCCAGCCGCAATTGGCGACTTTATCCGCCAGATGTAGCTAAATTCCTCTGCCCTGCCCTGCAGGTCATCCCCCCCTCAATTGAAGGAGAGCGGGTCACCGAAACAGGGCAGCGGCATCATCGGCAGGCGCAATCAGGCGGAGAAGAAGCACTCGCCGTCCTGATTGCTTCCAGATAGGTCCTGATATAGGATGCGCAACTGGACACGGTCGATTCCGGAGTGGCTGGCCCTCCATCTGCTCTCCAGGCATCTTCTCCGCCGTTTCATCCCGGAGCTCCTGGAGAACCAGGGAGCCCATCGAGGTCTCACGGCGGGAAAAGAGGCATAAAGAAACAACCCGGTCGGCGCCTCGGCGCCGCGCCCTTTGCCAGGCGGCCGTCAGCGTCTCGGCCGAGCTGTGGTCGGGAGAGCGCAGAACCCAGCGCCGTCTGAAACCTATCGGGTCCATTAAGCCTGGGGCGGAACCATCGTATAGGCTCCTCATCCCAGCAGCGAGGGAATTGAAAAACCAGCCGCAGGAGATAGTGATCAGTCCACGATAAAGGGAGGGTAGATGGAGAACCCTCCCCAGATCACTACACCACTGCCCGAGATAAAAACCAGGTCAAGTGTGTTCCCCCCTCGTGGGTGGGTCCATGGATCACCTGGGTCAGGTTCATGGCTGCCATGGATGCCATGAACTCCTGAGCTAAACCAGCGCCCCCCCCAGTACGGCAGGTTAAAGTCCCCAGAACTATAAGCCTAGGGAACTCCACCGCCACCTCCGAGAGGGGGCGTCGAGCAGCCCAGCAGGGCACGCCCGCAGCAGGGGGATAGATGCGTTAGCAGCAAACCCAACCGACCACCGGGCCCAATCTCACGAGGAGGGTCTCACACCCGCCATCTCGGGACAGTGACCTCCCTTGAAACAGGGTCTCTCTAACAATTATGGCTACCCCTCGCCCGTCCCTGGGCCCGAGACCGTACAGCACCGGAAGCCTGGGGGCACAAATCACACAGAGGACACCCCCCCTCGGGCCCACAGGTCTCCGTAATGCGCAGAGTCACAGCCTCCTCCTCTATGAGTTCACGGAGGAGGGATGACTTATTATTCACAGGACCTTTATGACCTCATGAATAAGTTGTTGTTTCAACTAATACTGGAAATATCTTTCTTCCAGGCTGTGTTTAGATGAATTGGTGTGCTATATATTGGGATGGGTGAAATGTTGATTTTACAAGTGTTAGTTCTTAACTGTGTGTTTCTAGCTATATTTAAATTGGCTTGTGAAGATGTTTTTTAAGGAAGTTAAACATTTCCTTCAGTTGAGAAATATCTAATGATGTCGACTGCTGGCTTGTATATGATGGCCTTTGAGTGTGCCTTAATTTCACCTCTCATCCACCTATTAAAATGAAGGGGGGAGGCATAGAGTGGTGGCAAGGATTAAAAGACTAACAGTAAAAACCCACACATTAATTTTTAAAATCTGAATGAGTTTAAAATGTAGTCTGTAGATTGGATTTCAGGGGACGCCAAGGAAGGGCATTGTTTCAAGGAATCCTAATTGAATCACTCCAGAGGGCAAGCAGATGGGTTTTAGGTTTTCATTTCTGGACTGTGGCCATTCCTCTGCAGGTTGATCATTCGCCAAGGAGAAATAACCTGTAAAACATCATCCAGGACCTATATCAGCAAAGAATCAGGCCTTAATCTGTATGGTAAGGGAGCTCATTGGAAAATGAACTGTGCACTTTTAATGTGATCGTTTAGTTCATTAACCCACCAATACCACCTCCACAAATCTTTGTGCTTGAAGGCAAAGCCTGAATCACTTACACTGCACATCACAATGAGTTACTATCAAGCACCAGGGATTTTCTTTTTCCCCCGAACCCTCTTAGCAGAGCCAGAACTTTATATGTGAAGGGGGAAAAGTTGGCAGGGATTTCTGCCATTTGGAAATAAACATGAAAACCTTTCAAAATAAAAAAAATCAATAGTCCTATAGAAGAAGGCATCAGTCATGCTCGTCAGAATTGTTTGTTGCAGCTTGTAAAATTGAGGCCCTGTCACTGGATATGTAAGATTTTTATTGCTACAGTGTCAAAAGAAGAAATAATGCTGCTGTTAATTTGTTCCCCTTCTTAGAGTCTACCAGCTAGAGAAGGGAAGAGAGTAGCCTGGTTCTGTTGACATCTGAGATATTCTTAAAAAAGATGTTGCATTCTAGAAACATTACTGTTATTATGTATGTAGTTTGAATGTTATTGGTTTATTTGAACTGTTCTTGTAAAATGTCAAATGGTATTGGTTTAAATAGTCGGAAAGAAACCCTGCACTCCCATTGCCTGGCAGCTTCTGACTGCAGGTTATAGAGGCAGCCGTAGCCAAGCCTGGGCGGGTCTATTCAAGCTGGTCACTTAATAAACTCTTTGCTGGAACTCCTCGGCGTCTGACTCTTCATGCAAACTTAACACTGGCGGCGGAGTGGGATTTCCCTGAAGAAGATGAGGCGACAAACATGCAACTGAGATGGCTGCGCTGAACCCCAGCACCGTTCGATCGGCTGCGAGACTGGGAATCGTATGCGGATCGTTTCCACATCTATCTGGAAGGCGATCTGCGCCGGCATCCCAGAGACGGAAGGGTGGTCTTTCTGCGCACTTGCAGTCGGCAGTCTTCAAAATGGCGAGAAAGCGTTGGCGGAGAGCAGCGACTGAAGGTAATGGATGGCCCGATTGAAAGCTTTTTAAAAGCCCATTCGCTTCGTATGCGTGCCTCATTAAGAACCGCGAATTTTACCGTCGGGATCAAGGGGATGGCGAGATGTTAATGACTTATTGGCAAGTTTAAGGGACATTGGGGGTGCTTGTGACTTTGCCAACTTAGAAGAGCAATCGTGATCGGTTTGTTTTAGGCCTCAAAGATAAAGGTCTTACAAAGCAAATATTAATGAAACTAAGATCACGCTTTAAAGAGGCCATTGAAGAAGCTGTCAGCGGAAGCCACCAAGTCCTCAGCAGCGGCCATGAAAAGATTAAAAAGGCCTCAAGACAGGCCTCAAGCCATTCTGATGGGGAAAAATCACAACAGCCCATTGCGAACAAATAGACTCTGATTCAGATGCAGTGAGGCGGAAGGGGATTTTAGACTCAGAATGGAGAAGAAAAAGAAAAAGACTGGTATTGGTTTAAATGAGTGCAGGAAAGAAACCCCTGCACTCCCATTAACTGGCAGCTTCTGACTGCAGGCTATAAGGCAGCGGTAGCCAAACCCAACTTTCGGGTCCATTCGAGCTGTAGTCACTGAATAAACTCTTTGCTGGAACTCCCATAAGCGTCTGACTCTTCATGCAAACTTAACAATTACCAAATGGGGAAGTGTTTGTTTGCATGATGTCAACATTGGCTATTTTCCCCCTTGTATAATGGATCCATATACAGATAGTCCTCAAGTTATTCTTCTACAACCGAACCCAAAATTTATATTTGCTAAACTGAAACATTTGTTAAGTGAGTTGGTCCCATTTTGACTTTTCTTGTTAAGTGAATCACTGCAGTTGTTAAATTGAATATGTTAAGTGAATCTGATTTCCCCATTGACTTTGCTTGTCAGAAGGTCACAAAAGGTGATCCGCGTGATTTGGGGACACTGCAATCGTCATAAATGTGAATCAGTTGTTAAGCATACAATGTAAAACATGTGATCATGGGGATGCTGCAATGGTCATAAGTGTGAAAAATTGACATAATCACTTTTTTCAGTGCCATTGTAACAACTTCAAAGCGGTCTCTAAGTGAACTGTTGTTGTAAAGTGGAAGGCTATCTGTTACAATAATATATAGTAGATTTCCAGTTCTATTATTCTTTGAAAAAGCATTCCATACAAAAGATGATGAAAACATGCCTTATGTGAGGCTGGCAGGTGATTGAAAGAAGAAAAAGCAGTTAAACTATCGGTTCCTGAAATCAACAGGGATGTAGGGAGGCGGTTAATAATCTTCCATCAATACATAAATATTTGCTTGTGCTCCTCTAAAAGCAAGATGGGAAAAGAGAGCCTATGCTACAGCAGGATTTGCTCTCCTCTTTCCCTGGAGTGTGGGCATGGCGGATTAACAGTATTAAATGTAAGGGGCCAAAGCCATCAGTCAACAATGTCCTTCAAAATCCTCACTCACAGAGTGTTGCTAAGTGTTTTCAGCTGCAGCTCAAGGGCTGAGAACATAATTCTGGCATCTAGGGCCCTGTTCCCAGTTCACTTCTCAGCAAAAAAAAAAGTCCTGCTCTAAAGCAGTGTGTTTTTTAAGAGTGTTTCTTATGATTACAGAGAGGTAAAACACACAGGCACAATATTACAATAGATCACTCATGACAAAAGAAAACAAACTTTTAATGCTGCATTTCATAAGCTAAATTTAGATCAACATCTATTCCTTGAGTAAACCTTTTCAACTTTAAGATCACAGCCTTATTATAAAAATCCTCTACAAACAATCAGGGGAATTTGTGGCAGGTGGCTTTAAAATTCAGAAATGAATGCAAAATACAAGACAAGATGTGTTAAGTCTGCATGAAGAGTCAGACGCGAAGAGTTCCAGCAAAGAGTTTATTCAGTGACTACAGCTCGAATGGACCCGAGTTGGCTTGGCTACGGCTGCCTCTTATAGCCTGCAGCCGTAGTTGCCAGCCAATGGGAGTGCAGGGTTTCTTCCCACTATTTAAACCAATACCATTTGATATTTTACAAGAACAGTTCAAATAAACCAATAACATTCAAACCTACATACATAACACCTCCCACTAGGTTCAGTCCATACCAAACCCCAACCTATCTAATGTATTCTTTAAATAGGTGGGGCTCTTACGTGTACGTTGAGACCTTCGTGGTTCAGAAGTTTTAACGTTCTCACCCAGTGAGAGGGAAATGTCTGCTGACATTTCCCTGTTGGGACTTCCTGTGAAAGGAGACCCTGTTAGACTGTTAGAATCTGGTCTCTCCTCCCAACCCATCTCCATTCCAATGTCAGCACCCAAGTCAGGTAGTGATGTGCAATCTTCCACTTCTAAGGATGGATCTTGGCATTGTGACAGGGTTGGATGGTTCCTGTGTAATGGCTCGTTACACATGGGGTTGATTCTTGCTTGCTGATTTTCCTCCTGTTCCTCCCCTTCCCCTAGAAGTGACATCAGGTGAGGACCCAGAGAGAAGAGCGATGTTCCTGAGGGAACCTGGATCTAAGTTGGTCAATGTGCCTGCTCCAGAGGAGTCCATCCTCTGTTTGTACCCTGTAAGAACGAGGGCCAGTGATGTGAGTTATTTCAGCAGGAATCCACAGAGGTTCACCTATAAGGTTCTTAGCATATACAGAATCACCCACACTGAAAGTAAAACTTTGGAAGTGGAATCCAGTGGTGCGTTGGGTGCGTAAGTGGGATGAAGGTCAAGGGAAGACCTAAGTTTCCTACCCATCAACAACTCTGCTGGGGATAAGTTATTTGATGGGCTAGAGTGATGTGCTGAACACTAAGAAGTTTTTCAAGCTTCTCAGTGATGTCCCCAGGACCCAGCTGCTGAAGCTTCTCTTTGGTAAAGCGTACCATGCGTTCAGCCCGGCCATTAGCGAAGGGTGCCCAGGGGCAGTGAGGGCATGTCTGATACCCTGTTGTGCTAGAAAGGATTCAAAATGTTAGATGTGAATTGAGGGCCATTGTCAGAGACAAGGACATCTGGTAACCCATGGGTTACAAACAATTTTCTGAGCTGCTTGATGACAGCATCAGTTGTGGTGGATGTCATGGGAATTACCTCTAGCCATTTGGAATATGCATCTACTATAACTAGAAAAGTGTGCCCTCTAGTAGGGCCTTGAAATCAATGTGGATCAGACCACGGGCCCTAGGACATTCCCATTCCTGTGTGGGGCGTGAGGTGGGCAGGCCTGACTACCTGGCAATTGGGACAAGATGCAACCCAGTTTTCAACCATTTGTCAATACCTGGCCACCATACCTCCATACTCTGCAAACCTTTCATCCTTACAATCCCAGGATGACCCTCATGTCATTTCCAAACCTCTCTTTGCAGTTTTGCAGGAATAACCACCCTGTTACCCCACAAAATACATCCTCTTAATACAGATAATTCAGTTTGCCTGGACTTAAAAGGTTGGGCAAGGTGAGGTAGATCTTGAAGAGGCCAACCTTTCTTAATCCAGCCTATAACAGGAGCCAACACAGTGTCTTTGGCAGTCTCTGGCAATTTCAGCAGCATGGACTGGAAGCTTAGCAACAGTCTCTAGGAAAAAGTGTGTGTTTCAGGTTCAAAGTCCTCCTTGTGGCAAGGCAGTGGGCAACGACTCAGTGCATCAGCATGTCCAATGTCCTTGCCAGGCCTGTGAATCAGTTTGTATGAATAGGCTGCAGAAATTCAGTCCACCTCAGCATTCTTGGTGACAGGATAGTAGGTGTAGTTTGTCTCCTGCCACAATGCCTAATAAAGGTTTGTGATCTGTAACAATGGTGAATGACCTGCCATACAGATATTCATGAAATTTCTTGACAGCTGCAACAACTGCCAATGCCTCCTTGTCCAGTTGGCTATAATTCCTCTCTGCTTTGGACAAAGTCGAGAGTAAATGCAATAGGGCTTCCCTTCCACCCCCCCCCACTCCAAAGGGGATGCATCACAAGTCAGTACAACAGGCAAATTCTCAGAGAATTGTATCAATACAGCATCAGATGTGATTAGTCTCTTAATACTGTTAAATGCTGATTGTTCCTTCCTCCCCCAGATCAAACAGCCTTTTTATCAAGCAGCGATGCAAAGGTTCAGCAATGGATGCCTTTTGAGGTAGAAACATGTGATAAAAGTTAATGAGTCCAAGGAAGGCTTGCAAATCTGTTTTGCATTTAGGTTTAGGGCTTTTTGATTGCTTTAACCTTGGCATCAGTAGGGTGGATGCCATGCTTGTCAATCATGTAGCCCAGGAACTCAACTCTGTCTGTTTTAAGTGTGCATTTGTCTTCCTTGACTTTTAACCCCTTTTTCTGAATCTGGTAAGGACTTCTCTGAGTCTTTCTTGAAGCTGAGTGTCATTTTCAGCAGAGATTAACACATCATCAAAGTAAGGCACTACCCTGGCAGTCCTTGCAGCATTCTTTCCATAAGACTTTGAAAAATGCCAGGTGCCACGCTTACTCCAAATTGTAACCTTTACATTTGAAGGCACCTCTGTGAGTCACAATTGTTTGGGCCTCTGCAGTGGCATCATCAACTGTTAATTGTTGATATGCCTGGGCCAAGTCCAGTTTGGCAAAGACTTACCCTGCCAGGGAATGTAGCAGATGATGCACAACTGGTACTGGGTATCGCTCTGCTGCAGCGCATGGTTAAGTGTCCCCTTATAGTCACCACAGATTCTTACTGACCCATCAGCCTTGACTGGTGTGACTATGGGTGTTTCCCATCTGGAGTGGGCTACGGCTGCCTCTTATAGCCTGCAGCCGTAGTTTGCCAACCAATGGGAGTGAGGGTTTCTTCCAGCACTATTTAAACCAATACCATTTGACATTTTACAAGAACCGTTCAAATAAACCAATAACATTCAAACCTACATACATAACAAGATGGTCTTTTGTGAAAGCAGAAGATATAAATTCATCCACTTGCAGCCACTTTTCATTAACTATAATTACACTATTATTCTGTGTGCTTATGTCTCTGTGTACCTGCATGTAGGACAGTAAATTTGAGCATTATCCTGCTTTGGTTTATGTTTCCAAATTGTACTGGCCTCTAAAATGCCCTTTACTTCTGGGATGGACAATATTAATACTGGGCAGAAATCATTCTTCAAAATTCTCTTCCAATTTATAGACATAAAATGGGTAGATGAATTTGTCTAAGGGAAGGAGAAATTTTCAGGAGCTATTCCTCCTTAGCACTTACAATAATAATACCACAGTTAAATGGCCTAGTGGGAAGACTTCCATTGTGAACTTTTCCTTAGAAATTATGTGGACCATGGTAGGACAGAAAATTAGATAATTCACTCAGCCCTCAAACCCACATAATTAAATATTACAAGAGGCAGCATTCCAAATTCCCCAAATTTGGTGGCTCAATTTATTAAATGCCTACTCTTAAAATCCAGCTGTCTACAAACCTTGCCAGGCTCCGATCCCTGAGCTCAAGATTGACTCAGCCTTCCATCCTCCCGGGTAGGTAAATTGAGGACCCAAGATTGTTAGGGGGCAATTAGCTGACCTTGTAAAAAATGCCGCTTAGTAATAAGCAGGCATATACAATGGAATGAAGGCTGTGCTGAAGTAGCATTGGGTTGTGCTCCAAAAATTGTAAGCCGCCCTGAGTCTTCGGAGAAGGGCGGCATATAAATGTAATTTAAAAAAAAAAAAAAATTCTGATGCAAATGTTCTGTTATCAAACTGAATTCAGATTGGTATAAAAAAAAATCAGGTGACTTTCAGTGCCCTGCTTAGAAAATATATTAATACTGTTAAGTTTGCATGAAAAGGCAGACGCGGAGTGCTTCAAGCTCTTTTCTTTATTAGTGACTACAGCTCAGAACGGACCCGACTGGCTTTGCTGTGGCTGCTACTTATAGCCAGCAGCCGCAGCTGACAGCCAATCAGAGTGCAGGGTTTTCCACTTCTAATCATTTCAACACTTTACAAGAACAGTTCAAACTAACCAATGATTCAAACCTGCATACATAACACCCTCCCCACTAGGTTCAGTCCATACTCAAACCCCAATCTATCTAATGTATTCTTTTAAATAGGTGGGGCTCTTACGTTATGCGTTGAGACCTACGTGGTTCAGATGTTTTAAGGTTCTCACCTTGTGAGAGAATGTGTCTGCTGACATTTCCTTACTAGGACTTATAGTAATGGTAGAACCTGTTTGGTTACTACAACCTGGTCTCTCCTCCCCTCCATCTCCAACCCAATGTCAGCACCTAAATCAGGTAGTGATGTGCAATCTTCCATTTGTGAAAATGGGTTTGTGGTATCATGACAGTTTGGGATGGTTCCTGTCATGTGCTTCGTTACACATGGGTTGATTCTTGCTTGCTGATTCACTCATGATCCTCCCTTCCCCCTAGAAGAGGCAGTAGGTATGGGAACCAGAGAGGAGAAAAGTGCTCCTGAGGCAATCTGGATCTTAACTGATCAATGTGCCTGCTCCAGAGGACATCATCTTCCGTTTGTACCCTGTAAGACCTGGGGCCTGTGATTTGGGTTATCTCAGCAGGAATCCATGTGGTTCACCCATAAGGTTCTTGGCATAAACAGAATCACCCACAGTGATTGTGCGAATTTTGCTAGTGGAATCTAGTGGTGCGTTGGGTGCATAAGTGGGATGAAGGCGTCAAGGGGACCTGAGTTTCCTACCCATCAACAATTCAGCTGGGGACAAATTAGTTGAGGGTTGGGATGATATGCTGAATGAACACTGAGAAGTTTTTCAACTCTCTCAGTGATATCCCCAGGACCCATTTGCTGAAGTTTTTCCTTGGTAAATTGTACCATACGTTCAGCCCGCCGTTAGCGAAGAATGCCCAGGGGCTGCAGGGCATGTCTGATACCCTGTTGTGCTAGATATGATTCAAAATTTGGATGTAAATTGAGGGCCATTGTCAGAAACAAGCACATAGGTAACCCGTGAGTTAAAAAGCTTTTTAAGCTGTTTGATGACAGCTTCAGTTGTGGTGGATGCCATAGGAATAACTCTAGCCATTTGGAATATGCATCTAACTATAATAAGGAAAGTGTGCCCTCTGGTAGGGCCAGCAAAATCAATGTGAATCCTGAACCATGGGCCCCTAGGACATTCCCATTCCTGTGTGGGGCAAGAGGTGGGGCAGGCCTGACTACCTGACAGTTGGGACAAGATGCAACCCAGTTTTCAACCATTTTGTCAATACCTGGCCACCATACATAACTCCTGGCCAATCCCTTCATTCTGACAATTCCGGATGACCCTCATGTAACATTTCCAAAACCTCTTTTTGTAGTTTTGCAGGAATAACCACCCTGTTACACAAAATACATCCTCTTAATACAGATAATTCAGTTTGCCTGGATTTGAAAGGTTGGGCAGAGTTGAGGTAGATCTTGAAGTGGCCAACCTTAATCCAGCCTATAGGAGCCAATAAAGTGTCTTTGGCAGTCTCTCTGGCAATTTGAGCAGCATGTACTGGAAGCTTGGCAACAGTTTCTAGAAAAAAGGTATGAGTCTCAGGAACAGGGTCCTCAATGTGAAGGAAGTGGGCAGCGACTCAAAGCATCTGCATGCCCAATGTCTTTACCAGGTCTGTGGATCAGTTTGTATGAATAAGCAGCAAGAAATTCAGTCCATCTCAGCATTCTTGGTGACAGGATCGTGTAGGCGTTGGTTTGTCCCCTGCCACAATGCCTAAAAGACGTTTGTGATCTGTGACAACAGTAAATGTTCTCCCATATAAATACTCATGGAATTTCTTGACAGCTGCTACAATTGCCAAGGCTTCCTTATCCAGTTGGCTGTAGTTCCTCTCTGCTTTAGTCAAAGTGCGAGAGTAAAATGCAATAGGAGCTTCCCTCCCGCTGGGAAGCATGTGGCTCAATACCCCCACACACTCCAAAAGGGGAGGCATCACAAGTCAGAACAACAGGAAGTTCTCAGAGAACTGTATCAGCACAGCATCAGACGTGATTTGTCTCTTGATATTGTTAAATGCAGCTTGTTCCTTCCTCCCCCAGACCCAAACAGATTTCTTGTCCAGCAACCTATGTAGGGGTTCTGCAATGGTTGCCTTCTGAGGTAGGAACATATGATAAAAGTTAATGAGTCCCAAAGCTTGCAGATCTGTTTTGCATTTTGGCCTGGGGCTTCTTTGATTGCCTGAACTTTGGCCTCTGTGGGGTGGATGCCATGTTTATCAATCATGTAACCCAGAATTCCACTATCTAAAGTGTGCATTTTTCTTCTTTGACTTTTAACCCTGCTTTTTGAATCTGATCAAGACTTCTCTGAGTTTCTCTTGTAACTGAGTGTCATTTTCAGCAGAAATTAAAACGTCATCAAAATAGGGCACCACCCTGGCAATCCTTGTAACATTCTTTCCATAAGGCTTTGGAAGATGCCTGGTGCCGCTTACTCCAAACTGCAACCTTTTGCATTTGAAAGCACCTCTATGAGTCACAATGGTTTGGGCTTCAGCAGTGGCATCATCAACTGTTAATTGTTGATATGCCTGTGCCAGGTCCAACTTGGCAAAAACTGTGCCCCCTCCAGGGAATGTAATAAATGATGCACTATTGGAACTGGATATGCTCTGTTTTAGCGCATGGTTCAATGTCCCCTTAGTCTCACAGATTCTCACTGACCCATCAGCCTTGACTGGTGTGACTATGGGTGTCTCCCACCTGGAGTGATCAGTGGGCTCTAAAACCCCTTGGGCTATTAGTTTATCTAATTGTGCATCAATTTTTCTTTAAGGCAAATGGGACCCCTGGGTTTAAACCAGTTGGTTGTACCTTGGGATCTAGGTTAAAGGAGATAGGGGTCCCCAAGTACTTGCCTAATCTGTTGCTGAAGACCTCTGGAAACTCAGACTTCAAGGCTCTTCCCATCAGTGTTGCTCACGTGATTGATGCCAGTCACCTCGATGCCCAGCGGGTTGAACCACTCAAGGCCCAGCAGACTTGGCTGGTCCTTGTCCACAATGGTCAGTGGTAGGCGTTTGGTGTGGCCCTTGAACTTCACGTTGAATTCTCTTGTTCCCTACTGGAATCTTGTTCCCTTGGTAGTCTTTAAGAGTCAATGCTTGCTTCTTGAAGTGCTTCTTCTGGATGTTGGGAAGAAGCTGTGAATAGTGTCCCATGACACCATAGATAGGTATGAGCCTGAGTCCACTTCCATTTGGCAAGGCCTTCCTTCAATAATACCTTGTGTGCACTTTTCTGCTTCTTCAGGGTGATGAATGACCAATGGTGACTGTTTGATGAGTTTCATTCTTCCCATTTGCTTCTGTGCTGCCCTTTTCTCACTGAAATTGTTAGGCAATTCTTTGTCTTTGCTTGTAGCAAACTTTCTTCTGTTGGGTGGAGTTCTGGATGATTTGCAGACTCTTGCTAGGTGTCCTCTTTTATCACAGGAGGCAAATGGTGTCTAAAACTTGCATTCAGTCGGGGTGGCTTCCCCACACCCTCTGCAGTAGAAATCTTGCCTCTTTCTTCCCAGGTCTTTCTTTTCCATCCATTCTGAGTCTGTAAATTCCTTCCTCCACCTCACTACAGTCTGACTCAGAATCTATTTGCTCACAATGAGTTGTTGTGGACTTTTCCACATCAGGATGGCTGTGGCCTTGTTGATTTTTTCATGGCCTGCTGCTGAGGACTTGGTAGCTTCTGCTGAAGAGGCCTCTTCTATTGCTTCTTCTTCAGCGTGATCTTAGGTTTTAGTAATAACTTGCTGAAGCACCTTGTCTTTGAAGGCCCAGAACAAATGGATCGCATGGCCTCTTCTAAATTGTTAAATTCACATGCACCCCAATGTCTCTTAAACTTGCCATGAAGTCATTTCGTTTCGCTTTCCCTTGATCCGCGGTAAAACGTGTCTCTTAATGAGGCACGATACTTGAGCGTAATGGGCTCTTAACAACTTTTCTAAGTCAGGCCATTCCATTACCTTCACGTCTGCAGCTCCGCCAATGCCTTCGCCATCTTGAAAACTGCCGGACTGATCGTGAGAAAGACGCCCTCTTCCGCTTCGGAAATGTCGGAGATCGTTTCCTTCCAGATACATTTGGAAAGCGATCATACGACTCCCAGTCTTCTGCCGTCGGATCGAAGCGGGGCTGGGGGTGTTCAGCACATCTCTCTCTTCTTCTGTTCGCGTTGCCTTCTTCTTCAGGGAGATCCCACCTTCGTCGCCAGTGTTAAGTTTGCATGAAGAGACAGGCGGAGTGCTTCAAGCTCTTTGTTTATTAGTGACTACAGCTCAGAACGGACCCACTTTGGCTGGGCTGCGGCTGCTACTTATAGCCAGCAGCCGCGGTTGCCAGCCAATCAGAGTGCAGGGTTTTCCGCACTTTTTAAACCAATCATTTCACATTTTACAAGAACAGTTCAAACTAAACCAATGACTTTAAACCTGCATACATAACAGACCGTGAATTGGGAAAGACAACAAATTGGTATCATCCATTTTCTAATTGCCATATATCACCAAATTAGCAAAAAAATGGATCCAAACGCATCACTTTTTAAAATAGTGTTGTGACATTATATGCAGGTATATAAAGGGGCAAAGTTTATATTGTGACATCACAATGCATATTTCATCCATATGGCTCATTCACTGCCTTTCAAATCTTGTCGGGAATAGCTGGCTGATCAGAACAAATTTTTCTCCCGAACACTGGAAAAATTTTTCCTACAGCTCTCTAATTTATAACTAGATATAGTAATAGTACCACGCATGCCTCTTAGTGTGATTTCCAACTGATTTCAAAAAATCAATATGTCTCCTATCTAGTGGCCCTCAAGAAAAATCATCCACCCTACAAATCTGTGGTTGTTACTGTTGTTTTTTAAATAAGCTGAATCTATAATAATCTAATAAAACCCAAGGATTGAATTTTCAGCCTATTCCTCCTCCCTCCCTCTCTCTCCCCTCTCTTCCTGCATTCTGCAGCATTGAATATGCTCTTTCCTGAAGTTATATTAAGTCTTCCAGAAGCTTAATGCACTCATTTGATCTAATTTTCCATAAAAAATTGGCGGAGAAATAAAATAAAAATTTATTTATTTATTTTATTTTATTGGACTTATATGCCGCCCCATCTCTGAAGACTCGGGGCGGCTCACAATTAAAACATACAAATACAATAAATAATTAAAAGAAATTAAATCACTATAAGGTCCAATAAAACCGAATTAAAATTAAAACCGTCCCATACCCCCGGTAAGGTAATCACAGCCCAACTTGGTCAAATAGCCAGATCTTCAAATCGCGGCGGAAGGGCGGAGGTCAGGGGCCAGGCGAGGTCCAGAGGCAGTTGATTCCATAAGTCGGGGGCCGCCACAGAGTAGGCTCGCCGTCGGGGGACCGCCAGCCGACATTGGCTTGCCGACGGGACCCCGAGGAGCCCCTGCCTGTGTGCCCATACAGGGCGGTTGGTACCCTATATCGGTAGGAGGCGCTCCCTTAAATATTGTGGACCCATGTCGTGTAGGACTTTGAATGTTAAAGCCAAAACCTTGAACCTCACCCGGAGCACAACCGGCAACCAATGCAAGCCGCACAGGAGGGGGGTAATATGGGAGAATCAGGTAACTCCCATCACAACCCACACAGCAGCATTCTGCACCAGCTGCAACCTCTGGATGGTGTGCAAGGGGAGTCCTAAATAAAGAGCATTGCAGTAGTCGAGTCGCAAGGTAACAAGGGCATGAGTGACTGTACGCAGGGCATCTCGGTCCAGAAATGGGCGAAGCTGGCGAACCAGCCGGACCTGGGCAAAGCCCCCCCTGGCGACGGTCCCCACCTGCTCCTCCAACTGGAGCCGCGCGTCCAGGAAAACCCCCAGGTTCCGTGCCCTATCCACAGGGGGCAACACCACTCCCCCTATGGTCAACAATGGACACTCTTGACTAGACCGAGATGCCGGTATGTACAGCCACTCAGTCTTGGCCAGGTTGAGTCGAAGCATGTTTCCGTCCATCCAGATCCGTACCGCATCCAGACAGTGAGTCATCACGGAGAGGGCATCACTGATTTGGTTTGGGGTGGAGATGTATAACTGGGTATCATCAGCATACTGGTGATACCTCACCCCAAAACCACGAATGATCTCACCCAGCGGTTTCATGTAGATATTAAATAAAGGGGGGAGAGGACCGACCCCTGAGGGACCCCACAAGTGAGCACCCTCGGGGCCGACCTCTGTCCCCCTGTCAACACCGATTGCGACCGCCCTGAGAGGTAGGAGGAGAGCCGCTGAAGAACAGTGTCCCCCACTCCCAGCCCCTCGAGGCGTTGCAAAAGGATACCATGGTCGATGGTATCGAAAGCCGCTGAGAGGTCTTATAGGACCAGGACAGAGGAAAAACCCCTGTCCCGGGTCCTCCAGAGATCATGCATCAGTGCGACCAATGCCGTCTCAGTGCTGAAACCAGGCCGGAAGCCCGATTGGTACGGATCTAGGTAGTCTGCTTCATCCAGGAAAAGTGGAAACTGCTGAGCCACCACACTCTCAACAACCTTCGCCAAAAAACCAAGGTTGGAGACTGGATGGAAGTTGTCTAACATGGTCGAGTCCAGGGCAGGCTTCTTCAGGAGGGGCCTCACCACCGCCTCTTTCAAGGCGGAGGGAAAGACACCCTCCTTTAATGAAGTGTTGACCACTGCCCGGAGCCAACCGCAGGTGACCTCCCTGGCGGCATAAGCCAGCCAGGAAGGGCACAGGTCCAACAAACATGTGGTGGAACTCAGACACCGCATAATCCTGTCCACTTCATCCTCGGAAACAGGATCGAACTCAGCCCAGATCACATCAGCCAGACTACTTGCAGCACGATCCTCAGACCACTGCAAGGTGGAGCACAACCCACCCCGAATCCACGTGATCTTATCCGACAGATATTGACCAAATTCCTCAGCCCTTCCCCGGAGAGGGTCCACCACCTCCCCCGGATGTAAGAGGGAGCGGGTGGCCCTAAACAGGGCGGCTGGGCAGTTATCTGCGGACACTATGAAGGTGGAGAGATAAGACCTTCTCGCCACCCCCATAGCTACCAGGTAAGTCCTTATATGGGCTCTTAACTGGGCTCGATCGGGTTGGGAGCGGGTGGCCCTCCACCTGCTCTCTAAACCCCTCCGACGGCACTTCATCTCCCGGAGCTCCTCAGTATACCAAGGAGCTACCCGGATCCACGCTGCGAGGGGATGCATGGGACAACCCTGTCGAGGACAGCCTCAGCAGCCTGCCCAAGCAGCCGCCAGGTCCTCGGCAGAGTTGTGGGCAAGGGAAATGGGAAAACCCCAGTTCCGCCTGGAACCTTTCAGGGTCCATTAGGCGTCTGGGGCGGAACCATCTAAGTGGCTCCTCATCCCAGCAGTGGGGAGCAGCCTGTTGGAAGACCAGCCGCAGGAGATAGTGATCAGACCATGGGACGGGCAGTGTTGTACAACTCGCCTGCCCTATATCACTACGCCACTGTTCCGAGACAAAAACCAGGTCGAGAGTGTTTCCCTCCTCGTGAGTCGGGCCTTGAATTAACTGGGTCAGGCCTATGGTCCCCATGGAGTCCATGAATTCCTGGGCCAAACCCGACGCCCCCCCCAAGGGAAGGCAGATTAAAATCACCCAGGACCATAAGCCCCGGGAGATCCACCGCCACCCCCGAGAGAACGCCGAGAAACCCAGGCAGGGTTGCTGCCACACAGCTGGGGGAAAGGTGTCAGCAGCAAACCCACCCGACCACCAGGCCTCCACCTCAGGAGGAGGGTCTCACTTCCGCCTATCTCAGGAACAGCGAACTCCCTTGGAATCAGGGTCTCCCGAATAACCACAGCCACTCCACCACCCCTCCCCTGAGCCCGTGCCCGGTGCAAAATCCAGAAACCTGGGGGGCATAAATCAACCAGAGGGACTCCTCCCTCTGGGCCCAACCAGGTCTCGGTGATGCAAGCCAGGTCCGCAGCCTCCTCCTCAATCACCTCGCGGAGGAGGGAAGATTTATTAGCCACGGACCTGGCATTAAAATACACCAGCTTGAGCCCAGGGGTCCCCATTCCCCTGCCCCCAGGGGAGGAGGTCATAGGGTCGGAGCGCAGCACTGCTCGAAGATAGCGAGGGCGCGCTCCCAACACATGATCTGGCCCTATGCCTCGTCATCTCCCACCAATCCCAACCACCCTAGGGATCGCGGTCCCCAGCCCACACTCCTGGGCCCCACCGGCCCCCAACCCCCCCCCCCCGCCACGAGCCGGGCTGCAATCCACCCCCCGGACATCATTTCCCACCCTCCTCCCTAGCCTACTTAAAAATTCATTTAAAAATTTAATTAAAGGGGCCCTAGTGACCCTCTTTTTTGCCTTCTTAGAGCCCCAACCCCAACCCAACTCCCCGCCATGCCATCTCTCCGGGTTCCATAATCCATCCTTGAGGTAGGCCGGTGATAGTGTAGCAGGCCATGTCCTGGAGGAAGGGAGCCTCCTGAAGGCCTGAAGCTCTGCTGCTGTAAAAGTTCGAATATTACAGATCCAGGGATGTCAAGGAACCGGCAAAAGGGCCTGTAGGTGGAAACAATAAAGTCCGGAATATAGGAACTTGGTAAAATCCTAGGTACTGCCCGTCAGGGGGTCCAGGAACCAGGCTGCCCTCTCACAACAGACCTGTGGTCGATGTTTAAGACCCTCCTCCGGATCAAGTCCCGCACTCTCACCGCGGGTATCCCCATGGGCACCATTGGACAGTTGGTAAACAGATGTTAAATGGCTATCTAAAGAGAAAGTGAGTCCCCACTGCCATTCTCTCACCAGCAAGGAACAACAAAATCTGGTAGTCGTAAACCAAGTTCAAGGGTGTACAGTGGGCACTGGGAATCCGGGCCCAGGTCACTAGGGTGTCCAAGCTCACCACTTTCGGTGGCCTAATGGCATGGTATAGATGGTTCAGTCCCAGTAATTAGAGTACCTTGTAATTGGCGAAGATGGAGCAGATGGTATAAGTGGAAGCAGTAACACAAGTGAGGCAAAATGACCAAACACAATG